>BLBF01000026.1:29375965-29411612 GCA_015471245.1 Laticauda colubrina
TGTGTGTGTGTGTGTGTGTGTGTGTGTGTCTGTCTGTCTGTCTGTCTGTCTGTCTGTCTGTCTGTCTGTGTGCTTTTCAGCTTCCTTCGGGTTTCACAAGTGTTGGTTTTAAATTTGAGGCTACCCTATTATTGTGCCAGGATGTTTTTTTCTTCATCCTGATTGGTTGGGAGTCTTGGTCTGTGTTTATTGGTCTTGGAGTTTGCTGTGTTCTGCTTGATTGGTGTTTCTCATATCTTCTGTCTGTTTTGTGGCTTTGATTGGTTGGCAACATTGTGTTCCTGTATTGGAGGCTTTCCATACAGCTTGGCTCCGAGTAAAAGGATGGCTATCATTTATATAACAAATATACTCCATATATATAGTATTCAGCTTTGTTCAGGTATTTTCCCATGTCATCACAGTTGTGCTTTTAAAGTTGTAGTAATGTTTCGGCAGAATCTCATCTGCCATCATCAGGCTTCTGTTTTCCACAATACAGAAGCCTGATGATGGCAGATGAGATTCTCCCAAAACGTTGCTGCAACTTTAAAAGCACAACTATGATGATGTGGGAAAATACCCGAACAAAGCTGAATACCATACATGTAAGTACCCGCGAAAACTTAAGAAAACAGATATATATATATATATGTATGTATGTATGTATGTATGTATGTATGTATGTATGTATATATATATATATATATATATATATATATATATATATATATATATATATATATATATATGGATTGCATTTCATTGGAAATAATTTGCAAGGCTTTGTACGTTAAGAGTAGGTGGGGATTACCTAATATAGTGGGCAGGGCAGATGTGAAAATAACCTTCACTACTCATTCAATCTTTTTCTGCTGCCAATTTTTATTTCTTTTTATGACATCTTTGTCTCTCTGTGTGTCTTCTCCCTTTCTCGTTTTAGAACAGGATTTTCTTGTCAAAGGTCGAGACACTTGCAAACAGCTTTTGAAATAGTACTGCAATAGTTTTTTGAAATAGGTTTTCATTAAATTGGGCTGAGATACAGCTTCCAAATGAAAGACAGTCAAGAGTTATCCAAGAAATAGTTGGCTAAACCCTATCTGGAGTATTGTTTTGTTTTGAGGCTTCACGTTCATATATTTTGAAACTGATTCACACATTTTGGTGTTATTGCTATCATAAATCTACATTGTCCCAATCACATTTATATATGATTTATAGAAAATTAAATTGATTACATTCTGCTTATAAAATGCTTGTGTGTGTGTGTGTGTGTGTGTGTGTGTGTTAGATTTTCCCTCTTGCTTTAACAACCAGCATAAATTGTGAAATTTTCATAATGGATGTCAACGTTTACATATTGTAACTATTGTACACCTGATGTAAAATTCGAAAAAATATTTTCTGTGACACCGATTCTGCTTCTGTTATTATTTACTAATTTACAACCGAAATGGACAAATTTCAGTATGTGGATATCTATATTTTTAAGCTTATTAAACAACCGGAGTCACATGCAAAAAAATATGCACATAAAGAATTGTACACTCCAGAATTTTGGTTTCTGCATTTGCATTTTTGCATTAATTTCAAGTGTGAACCATTCATCTTTTTTTTTTGCTGCTTGTCATTTCATTTACTTTCATATAAATGTCATGATATTTAAAACCAATGTATTATTCTGTTCACAGCACTACTTGCTAATTGTATTTTGCATTAGGGGTGAAAAACTTGTGGCTTCCCTGTCATGAGACTTTATATCCCTCAGTTTCTGATAGATCTGAATACATACACCTTTCCTTTTCAATTTATATTGGTTTGAAATAAATAAGTTTGAACAGAGAATCCTGGACCGTGTACCAAGGTTTCTCTGCATCTATCCTTATGGGACTGAAAAAACACAGCTGAACAGCTTGATTGAAACTGGTCTTGAACACTAATAACAAACAAATCACCAACAGCTTTAGTGGGGGAAAAAATCCTAAAATGAAGCAAAAAATGCAGATAACCAGACAATCAGAAGAGCAAGCTAAAATAATGAAATCATGATCAGCTTGCTTAAAATATAGTCTGCAGTGTTTTGAGCACTCAGTCTATAATTCAGGCCTCTAACTCTGCAGCCACAGAGCTGAATACTGCAATTCTTGACATCTATTTACAACAAGCTAGCCATCTAATGAAAAGACTGCTTCTCTTGGGATGGACTTTTTGCCCTGGTAGAGCCAAATGCAAAACATAAAAGCAATGCTTTTGCAAGCAAACAGTGATAAGTTTGAGAGTTCCATGGTGCTCTCTGAGCTGGCTTGTTTTTAGGGGTGGGCTTGTAGCAATGGGTTCTCTGCTCGGTTGCTGGGTGGCCGTGGCCATGGTGGGCATGGCCTAGTCAGCCTACTGCACCACGGCAGGGGGGTTGCCCTCTCCAAGCTCCAGAGGCTTTCCTCGAGCCTCCAGGAAGGTGAAAATGGCCTCCCTGGGCTTTGGAGGCTCTCTGGAAGCCAGAAATGGGCCCATTTCCAGCCTTCCCAAACTTCCAGTAAGCCCGTTTTTCACTCTCCCCAAGCTTCCGTGCAGGCCCTGCATTTAGCTGCATCCAAAATGGGCAGTGTAGGGACTCCTGGGTGGGGCAGGGTGGGCTGGGCAGGACCATCCAGGATTGGGATTTGGGGGTTCTCCGAACTGCACAGAATCTTAGCTAGGGGCTCTCCCGAATGCCTGCAAACCCCCAGCAGCCCACCTCTGCTTGTTTTCTTGCAGACATTTCAATACCCTAACAAGATAATATCATCTAGTAAGGAGTGCTCTTTGCTATCAGTTTATATTCTGGTATCTTGCCTATCTGTGTGCATGGGGGAAGCCTTAGAGATTTTTGGGTTGGACTGAAAGTGCTCTTTGGCACTCTCTTGATTGGGGTATTACCAGGGGTGGGATTCTACCAGTTCACAGCTATTCTCTAGAACTGGTTGTTAACATTGTAAGCAGTTCGGAGAACTGGTTGTTAGAAGAAATTACTGGCCTAATCCTGTAAGGAAGGCAGGAAGGAAACATTCTGGTGTTGCTTACAGAAACTGCCTCTCTGTTAACCCTTATTACATTCTTGGCAGGACTAGACTTCCTGTTTCAGGAACTTCTCTAGAGTTTATTTTCCCTCCTTTGTTGGTACTTTGCTGATGTGGAGTGACCATTCAAAGTTACAATGGCACTGAAAAAATGACTTATGACCATTTTTCACACTTACGACTGTTGCAGCATCCCCACAGTCATGAGAGGCCAGGTGAGGAGATGTGTGCCTCAATGTGAGTGATATTGAGTTGGTCACACCCAGCCAATAACATGACCACCAAGCCACACCCACCAACTAAGCCATGCCCACAGAACCGGTTGTTAAAAAATTTGAATCCCACCCCTGGGTATTACTTATTTGATTGTTGGTCTGAAATTAACCTTGACATTAACCTATGGTGATCTGGGTGCTGATTGCTGGTGGCATGGCCAGCTCGATGTCACTCTTACTGAGGACACCTGTGGTGGCCTGAGTGCTCTGCCAGCGAAAATGGGCTCCCAAACTCCATTTTGGTTGTGATGACTTTCTGTAATTTTCTGCTAGCAAAAACAGAGCAGCTCCCGAACTCCATTTTCAGTGACAGACGCACTGCAGGCCGGTCCTTTGCTGTTTCCAGGATGGCCCCTTGGCCATATCTAAGCACCCTGTGGGCTTGACCAGCCCACGGGCCTTGAGTTTGATACCCTGTTATAGAGGCTTTTGGTGTTCTGAGGAGAGGTTGTGTCTTCATATATACTCATAATGTGTAATCAAAGGGGTGCAATGTATGTTTGTTTTTGATTGGTACAGGCTGTATCCATGGCATTTCTTTTACCTCAGAAGTTCTGACAGAACTTTACAAAGTTGAATGGAATTCCAGAATAAAATTGTGAGAAGAAAAATACACATATTTGTTCTGTGTTCTTTTGACTCAGAAGAACTACTTTTTCCGCTAATTGCTCTTACTTGTTTTAATTACCCTGCATCATTTTTTAAATGTAAAAATGAAAATTGTATGCATATATGGTATGATGCTATATAAAACTGTGTTTTAGAAAGAAACACTGTATATACTGAGACAACCAAGATTTTCTGCTGTTTCCGAGCAAATGATATACAGTACACCTGTTTCAGTATGATAACAAATTTTAAAAGAATGCAGTTAGCTGGATGGAATGATTAATAATTCTGATTTCAAAGAATTCAACACTTCCTTTAGACTGTTACAGCTGTTGTGTGTTGAAAAAAAAGGGTATGTGCTATTCTTGGAGAGTCTTTAATGAAAAATTATTCCTGTTATATTTTACTGAATGATTGAGAGATATGAAAAACAATGATTTCAATAGCTGACTTAATAAGATATTTCACATTTATCTTCATTTCTTGTGTTTTATGGCCACAGGCAAGTCTAACATTCTGTCTGGGACAATAATTTTCATAAAAATATACTAGACTTCTTAAGGGTCATTTTTAGAATGTTCTAGAAAGTCAACAAGAATGCATAATGGTGTATTTTCTAAAGGACAGTGTTGTACAGCATTTTGTCTGGGATAATAATTTTCATAAAAATATACTAGACTTCTTAAGGATCCTATTAAGAATGTTGTAGAAAGTTAATTAGAATGTAGAATGGTGTATTTTCTAATGGACAATATTGTACAGCTTTGGTGTCAGTACAAAAAAGTCTGTTTCTATACTTGTTTTTGCTTCCCTTCATTCAGCTATAGTATTGATGGATGAAGGGAAGCATAAGGATAAACATATGAAAATTATTGTCCCAGACAGAATATTTAGCTTGCTTATGGCCATAAGAAACAACAAATGAAGATAAATCAAAGAAAGGGACTGAGTTACTTGGCATTAAATTCACAGATTTCCTGGATGTTTACATTTAACCTGAAAAGCAGGGACAGAGAATTAATGGATTCAGAACATTTCTGTCCCCAGCAACCTAAAACTAATAAGGATACCAGTGCATGCAAAATAGATATTTGTGCAGGTAAAATTATCAATCTTGATGCCAACCAAAACCAAGCATTTAATAGTGAGTGTCATACCATGTGCACTAATCAAACAGGTGGCAAGAAAATAGGGGCAGGCAGGTACAACACAAGTTATGTAGACAGGAAACACAGTGTCAGACATAAAGATCTCAAGTGCCTAGATACAAATGCACCAAGTCTGGGGAACAAACAGGGTGAACTCAAACTACGAATACATGAAGGTAAATATGATATAGTTGAAATAACAGAAACTTGGCGGGATGAAACCTATCACTGGAACATACTGGTAGAAGGATACAAACTATTAAAAAAAAACCTCATAAAAGAGGAGATAGAGTTGATAGAGAGATAGACTGTATGTAAAGGACCACTATATTGCTACAGAAATGCATGAAACCAAAGATGAAAATCTCCTAGAATGCATATGGGTCAATATAAAAGAAAAAAGAATGACATGGCCATAGATATATATTATAGGCCACCCAATCAAGCAGAAAATATAGATGTCCTTTTTGCCAGCCAACTAACAAACATATGCAGGAAACACACAACAATAGTAATGGGAGATTTCAATATCCTGATATCAATTGGAAAATTAATTCTGCACCAAGTGAGAAATCAAATAAGTTCCTAACCAACCTAGCCGACCACTTTGTTGTCCAAAAGGTAGAGGGTGAAACTAGAGGGACAGACATACTGGACTTCTTACAAGCAGAGAAGAAGTAATAGAGGGAGTTGAAACTGCAGGAATCTTGGGTGAGAGTGACCATGTCATACCAGAATTCAACATAACATAAACACACGCAACAGAACATAATGACACCAGAGTCTTGGATTTTAAAAGAGCTGATTTCAATAAAATCAGAGAGAACTTGGGAAAGATTCCATGGATGAAAATCCTAAAGGGGAAAACAACTCAAGAATCTTGGGAAACTCTAAAAAGTATGATCATAGAAGCCCAGACCAGCAGAATACCACTGAGAAAGAAAAACAAGAAATCCAAGAAGAAACCAGCATGAGAAAAAAAGGACAAATACAAAAAATAGAAAGAAGGACATACAACTAAGGCGGAATATCAGCAGATAGCCAGAATCTGCAAAGACAAAGTCAGGATAGCAGAGGCTCAGAAGGAACAAAGACTTGCAACAAAAGTAAAAGATAATAAAAAAAGTTTCTTCCAACATATAAATAACAAGAAAAAAATCAAGTCCATGAAAGAGAGAAGATGGCAAGGAAGTAACAGGCAACAGAGAGAAAGCAGAACTGCTTAACTCATTCTTTGCATCCGTCTTCACGCAAAAAGAAACTATAGCTCAACCCACCAAAAACATAATTGTAAAAGACAGACCAGAAGTTAAAATCAGCAAAAAAATAGTAAGAGAACACCTGTCTGATCTTGATGAAAACAAATCACCGGGGCCTGATGGATTACATCCCAGAGTTTTAAAGGAGCTGGCAGAGGTCATCTCAGAACCACTGCACCATATCTTTCAAAAATCCTGGAGCACCGGGGAGCTACCAGAGGACTGGGAGAGAGCTGAAGTGGTTCCCATCTTCAAAAAAGGAAAAAAAAAACCAGACCCAGAAAACTATAGACCAATCAGCCTAACATCAATACCCAGGAAGATACTGGAAAATATAATAAAAAAACAGATTTGCCAACATCTAGAAACAAGTAAAGTAATAACTAGCAATCAGCACAGGTTTATTAAGAACAGATCATGCCAATCCAATCTTGGTGGATTAGTTAGTACACCAGCAAAATAATATAATATATTATTTATATTATATTTAATATATTTAGATTTCAGCAGCATTTGACAAAGTAGACCACAACCTACTTCTTAGTAAGCTAGAAAAAAGTGGAATAGATAGCACCACCACTACATGGACTCGCAACTGGCTGGCAAACTGTACTCAGTGAGTAGTCCTTAATGGGTCTAAGTCTACATGGAGGGGAGTAACCAGTGGGGTGCCACAAGGTTCTGTCTTAGGCCCAGTATTCTTCAATATCTTCATTAATGACTTAGATGAAGGAATAGAAGGGGAACTTACCAAATTTGCAGATGAAACTAAACTGACAGGAATAGCTAACACCCAAGAAGATAGGCTCAAGATCCAGATGGATCTTGACAGACTAGAACATTGGGCGATATCTAACAAAATGAAATTCAATGTAGATAAAAGTAAAGTCCTACACTTATGCAAGAAAAACTAAAAGTATACATATAGACTCAGTGAAACCAGGCTCAATAGCAGTAAGAGGGATCTTGGAGTCTTAGTGGACAACCAGCTAAATAGGAGCCAGCAGTGTGCAGCAACCACCAAAAAATCTAATGCAATCATAAATTGTATTAACAGAGGGATACAGTCAAGATCAAGGGAAGAACTAATACCACTCTATAAAGCCTTAAGCCCCTGTCCCACTGCACTAACGGATGCAAAGAGGATGTAAAACGTTAAAAAAAGCTTGCCATCTGTTGGAAAAAGCTATGCATCCATTGTGTACTCATTGCATACGTGTTTCATACTCTCTATCCATCAAGCATCCATCCACTGCGATTTCATCCACGCAAGAAGTTTTGAGCTGCACAAAACTTTGTGAACGGATGAACTTTCCGCTGTGTACAATGTAAAGCCCCTGTCACACTGCACCAACGGATGGAAAGAGGATGTAAAACGGAGAAAAACACTTGCCATCCGTTGGTTAACGCAATGCTTCCGTTCTGTACTCATTGCCTCCATTTTGCTTCCTCTCTATCTGTCCAGCATCTGTCTATTGACATTTCATCCGCTCAGAAGGTTTTGAGCTGCTCAAAACTTTTGAGCGGAAAATGTATCCAATGCATCCGTTCTGCATCCTCTAGGCATACGGGGGACATCCGTTCTGCATCCATTATGCATCTGCTATATCCTCTAGGCATCCACTGTGCATCCGCGCAACTCAAATCCATTCCAGCAGTAAACGGACGCAGGGAGGAAGTGGAACGGACGCGCAGCGTTAGTAGCACGGATGGAGAAAGGATGAAAGCGGATGCAGCTATGCATCCGTGTCATCCGCTATGCATCTGCTCTGCATCCGCTCTGCATCCACTCTGCATCCTCTACGCATCCGCTCTGCATCCTCTACGCATCCGCTCTGCATCCGCTCTGCATCCTCTATGCATCCTCTACACATCCTCTACGCATCCTCTCTGCATCCTCTATGCATCCTCTATGCATCCTCTACATACCCGCTTTCCATCCGCTTTCCATCCGCTCTGTGTCCTCCCCCCGTCCGTTCCTTTCTGTGTTATCCGCTCTGCTTATGCAAATTTTTGCCCCTTTTGAGAGCGGATAACAACGGATGGAACATTTTTCTCGTCCGCTTTGTCTTTTTTACAAATGTTTTGCATCCGTTGGGCAGCGTGACAGGGCCTTAAATCCGTGACATCCGAGCAACAAACATTCTATGTCCATTTATCATCCTTTAAACATCCGCTGTATCCTCTCTGCATCCTCTGGGCGTCCTTGCAACTCACTTCCGCTGCAGCTGAAAACAGAAAGAGGGAGGAAACAAAAGGTACACAGAACGTCTACACAGCATTAGTAGCACGGAAATAGAAAGGATGCGCAGTGAACAGTTTGCATCCGATAAACATCCACTAGGCTTCCTATGAACATCCGTTTAACATCCCCACTACATACTACCCATGTCTGTTCTTTTCTGTTCTATTCCGTTCTGTTTATGCAAATTTTCACCACTTTTTGGAGTGGATGACAACGGATGGAGCCACCCCCGAAATTTTGCTCGTCCGCTGTGTCCTTTATGCATACGTTTTATGTCCGTCGGCCAGTGGGACCTAGCCTTTAGTAAAACTAACATAGAGTACTGCATCCAGTTTTGTTCACCACATTATAAAAAAGATGTTGAGACTCTAGAAAAAGTACAGAGAAGAGCAACCAGGATGATTAGGGGACTGGAGGCTAAAATATACAACAAATGATTGCAGGAACTGTGTTTGTAAAGAGCAGGACCAGGGGAGACATGATAGAAGTCTTCCAATATTTGAGGGGCTGCCACAGGGAGGAAGGGGTCAAGCTATTTTCTAAAGCACCCGAAGGCTAGACAAGGAGTAATCGATGGAAACTGAACAAGGAGAGATTTAACCTGGAAATAAGGAGAAACTTTCTGACAGTGAGAACAATCAACCAATGGAACAGCTTGGCCTCGGAAGTTGTGGGAGCGTCATCACTTGAGACCTTCAAGAAGAGATTGGACTGCCATTTGTCAGAAATTGTGTAGGGTCTCACGCTTGGGCAGGGAGTTGGACTAGATGACCTATAAGGTCCCTTCCAACTCTGATTATCTGTTAAACCTGTTAAATGCTGAATAACTTATTCAATCAGTTGTTGAAATAATTGTCTTTCATATCTCTCAACCATTCAGTGAAATATAACACAAATAATGTACCTCTTAGAATACTTGCTGCACTTAGTATATAAAATTGGTAGTGTATAAATTGTGATCTGTTCATATGTTGTTCTTCCTTGCTTTTACTGAGAAATGGAGAAATACTGTCTGTTAAAAAATGTTATTAGTTCACATGGAAAAGAAAGAAAGTTTATTGCATCTTTTTCTTCCCCATACATAGGGCAAATGAAGATTTGGTCAATGACATATTGATTTGGGAAATGATTGAGAGTGTGAAGCCAAAATGTTTTCCCTGCTGGTGGCATTTCCTTAAGCAAATTTGTAACATCTATGGGTGTTTACAAACAAAAGGTCTTACAGATGTCTTAAATATATTTTGGGTTTTGGCGTAACAAAATAATGTAAAGGAGGAAGTTGGGTTTTTGATTTTTAAAATGTTGGATGGTTTTAGCACACAGTGATCAGTACAGCATTTGCTTATTTTCTGTCCATTTCTTTGTGGTTGGGGGGTGGGGGATATATATTTGCAGCCAGCCCAGTTCCCATCGAAGTAACCCCTCAGAGCAGAATTCAAAAGTGTTTGTTTTAACATTAAGGTTGCATCAGTACATACCATGAAGTCAAATACAAAGGAAGAACTTTGCCACAGTACCTAGAGTGCTTATGCACTGGGGCAGCTCCTTTGTCTTCTGTCCTGGCACCCTTCATGTGTTAAGATTTATAGAACTGACAAGAACAAGTTAGATTATTAGAGCAGAGAACAGAGGCTGTGTAATAGCTCAATTGCCTTTCAAAATGACATTGAAAGAGGTGATAAAATATTAAAATGGGTCAGTTCAAAGAAGTAACAAGTAAGGCAGACCCTGCTGAATAGTGAAGTAAGGAGGGTGTTAAATTCTCCACTGAATATGCATGTGGCTGGCTTTTTTGCTTCCTTTTGCTATGTCCCTTCTTTCTGGAGGTTAGAAATAAACATCTACAAATGATACAGTAAAACTACAGCTGAACTATAGGAATTCATAATGCACTTGTATAATTGAACAGGTCTGCACATTACCTTCCCCACAATCAAGCAACTCTTTCATGCATATAAGCAATTAGCTGTCCCAGGGACAGGATCTGACTTAGACTTTTATGTGACATCCCATCATGGTTTCCTTTCTGATACGCAGGAGAATTTTCCCTACGGGAGGAGAGTTGCCAAATTCATTCTGTAGTGAGTTGAGATGCAACATTATCACTTTGTCTTGTCATTTGTGAGTTGTAGGCCCTAGTCATCACATGATCACTAGAGCAATACACTTCTTCTCCTCCTCCTTTTTTTTTAATGAATCAAGACTGGCTTCTCAGATTGTATTATTAAAAAAAACAAGCTACTGAGGAAGGATAGCAGCTGAGTGGTAGAAAGTATAGTCTTGCTCTTTGTGAGTCACAAGTATAGTCACACTCTTTGTGTGTGTGTCTGTGTGTGTGTGTGTGAGAGAGAGAGAGGGGGGGGGGGGAGAGAGAGATATGCCTTCACTTCTCCCATGTAGGAGAATAGATTAGATCTCTCTTTTTGATCAAAGGTTGAGGGTGTTTTTTGTTTGTTGTTTTGATGTATTGGGCTGTTGGGATCTGTTTTGTTTGATTGCTTATTTAGATTATTGGAGAAAGAATGGAATAGGGATTATTTTAGAAGTTCTATTGCATTATTGGACAAAGAATGGAACAGGGATTATTTTGAATTTGCACATATTTCTAAAGTGTCACAAAACATTTCTGATATATTAGGAACGAAGGAAGCTAATGTTGTGCCAGAATACTGATTTACATAATATAGATGGGTAGTAGCTCTCAGGATTTTAATTAGAATTTTCTTCAACTTTATTGAAGATGATTTTCCTTTTATTTATTTAATGCTTGTCTGTCGAGCCAGCATAAAAAAAAATGTGTGAATTCTTTTGCCTGACTGAGTAAATCTATCTACATTATTCCTAAATGCATCCCTAAACTTTAATACCATATATGGATTCTTTTAGTTTAATTATCTATTGTGGAACTAATCTCCTTGTTACATCTCTTGTTAGATAATGGGAAAATCCCTGCATTGTTTTTAGAATGTAATAGTAACAATTATTCATATGAGGACACTCAGCAGCTGGTACATAAATTAGCATTCACCATTTTTACCTTACACAACAGGTACTTTAAGATATGAAATTTAACAGCACATACACTGTATTGTTTTCTGCAATACAGGTTATATTTTTTTTCACAATTATAATTGAATGACAGTCTCTCACACGGGCTGGAAGAATATTGTCATTCACTTCCCTTTAAAACATAGATTAACCTTTGGTATTTTCCTTGTTTTCATTGGAAGATTTTTTAAAACTGCACAGCAGTAGATGACTTTTCTTTCTGAAGAAACTGAAGAAAATATTGGACTCTCCTAGGGGTAGGATTCAAAAATCCCAGCAACCGGTTTGCTGCTCAGGTGCTGGGTGGGCATGACCATGGTGGGCATAGCCTATCAGAATTTCCAGGAGGGCTGTTTTTCACCTTCCCAAGGGTCCAGAGGCTTCCCTCGGGCTTCTAGGAGGCTGAAAATGGCCTCCCTGGGCCCTGGAGGCCCTCTGGAAGCCAGAAACAGGCCCATTTTGCAACTTCTGGTCCTTCCGGTAGGCCGTTTTTCCCACTCCCAGAGCCTCTGCGTCAATCCTGCACTTACCTGCATCAAAAATGGGTCACATGGAGACTCCTGGGATGGGCGGGGTGGGTGGGGCCAGCTGGTCAGTTCAAAAAATGGTTTGGCGAATTTAACATCCGATGCAAATTTAACATCCGATTCACCTGAACCAGTCTGAACCAGTAGAATCCCACCCCTGGAATCTCCTCATATTATATGCACTGGATCTAAGAACGATTAGTGATTTTTTCTTAATTTCATTAATTAAATAAACAGGAGTAGCTTTCATTGTCTAGTTTGGTCCTGAAAAGATTGAAGACTTTAGTGGGCCTTGGAAACAGAGGCTCTGAGGTCTATGTGGGAAAAAAAAAATATCCATCTGGTTCAGTTCCAAGCTGGGAGAAAGGAACTGGAGCCAAAATGGAGGCTGGAGGCTGATTGGAAAGATGGTCTAATGATGAAGTAGAAGCACATGGGTGGTTCTGGGCAGCTGACCACATGAGTTGAGAGTGAGGAATTTTCATACCTTCTCTTGGGCTTTGCACTTGAGCTTCCTGTTCCTGTGCAAGAACATGCATTCTATTGGCTGTTATCAGACACCCATGGGGCCATGTAGGGGTTAGTTTGTCTGAGCTAAGTTTGGCTGAAGTTTCTGAGGGTGATGCAATGAAGAGGCTTGTGTTCTGAAAGGGTGTTGGGCAATTCCTATTGTGTCTTAATGGTTTTTTCCTGTATTGGATCTTTGGTGGAGGGTATTTGCTTATGTATAGAGCTATGTACCTCTTTATCTCTTAAGTGCTGACACCTGCTGAGGGCTATGAAGAAAGGTGGGGGCTGCTTTCTCCCTCTAAAAACATGCTTCTCAATTTCTCATCCAGGGAAATATAATAGTCTGCCTATTTTAATATTTCTCAAAATGTTTCATTCTTCTAGGACAGGTGTGGGTTTTTAACTTTCTCTGCCTTTCTCTATCTGTCTTCTCTTGAGTTCATTGGTGTTATTATTTCATAATCTGATTCATACCTACTATTATCAGATCATGAAATTTAGCATTCTTAAGTATTCAAACTTAGTATTCTTCCAAATATTTCAAATTATTTTAACAGCTGAAAGGAGAAGAAAATTGGAGGAAGTGCAGGTTCATTTAGGAAATGCAATAGATTAAGAACATAACTGATCAATAATGCAGTTATTGGTCGGTTGGTTTTGATCAAAAGATGAAGAGTATTAATTCTCTCTGAGCTTGGTTGTTTTATTGCAGATATTTCATTTCTCAGATATTTCATTACTAAGGAACATCAACAATGCTGGTAGGGAGTGGGGTTTGCTCTCAATTTGTATTTTAATAACTTGTTCTGTCAATGTTGGTGGGACTGGTATTGGTGGTGTCTTGGTTGGACTGTTGTTTACTCTTAGCTTGTTTGGCATTTCCTTGATTGGGAGTATGCTTCTTCACTATCACAATCACATTCTTCTGAGAAGTTGACAAATTGTTCACCAGCAACTGTCATTTAGATACATGCTATCTCTATTCGCAGAAATAATATACACTTTATACATACTTCACGTGTCATTTTGATCATGCATGTATAAGAAACCACAATAACATATGCGGAACATCTGAAAATTATCCACAGAACTTACTAAGTAGTAATGCTTTACTTTACTATCTTACATTCTTTCATTCTTTTAATGGGCTCCTCTGCAGAACATTTTCAGAATTTCCCTAAGTTTTTAAGACAGGTAGTGGACCGGATGGATGTTTTATTCTTAATTCCTCAGAAATGGTTGTTAGCTCTGTTCTGATGTTCTGAAACTCTTAGCGGGCCACATTTACTTATACAGTTTAGATTGCTTGGTTGCTGTTCAGATCAACTGATCTGTTTCTGGTTGAAGGCAGGGTGAGATTCTGCCGGTTTGGACTGGTTTGGGCAAACCCCTAGCTCCAAAAATCAGTTGGGAGCAAACTGATTTGCTCCAATGATCAAGTGGACTGCCCCTGCACTGTACTGACCTTTATCATCCCAGCTGATCAGCACGGAAGAGGAGATTGCCGCTCCTCAGATGTGTTACTCCCCCGAAGTAACATAGCAGGTAAGGATTTTTGCATTGTTGTTCACATGCGTGCAGTGCACTCACCAAACCAGTTGTTAAATCGGCAGCATCCCACACCTGGTTGAAGGCAGGGTGGGATTCTACCAGTTATCACCTATTTGCTAGAACCAATTGTTAACATTCTAAGCAGTTTGGAGAACCAGTTGTTAGAAGAAATTACTGGCCTAATCCTGTAAGGAAGGCAGGAAGGAAACATTCTGGTGTTGCTTACAGAAGCTGTCTCTACGTTAATGCTTATTACATTCTTGGCAGGACTAGACTTTCTATCTCAGGAACGTCTTTGGATTTTTTCCCCATCCTTTGCTGGTATTTTGCTTGTGTGGAGTGACCATTCAAGGTTACAATGGCACTGAAAAAAGTGACTTATGACAATTTTTCACACTTACGACTATTGCAGCATCCCCACAGTCATGAGAGGCCAGACGAGGAGATGAGTGCTTCGATGTGAGTGATATTGAGTTGGCCACGCCCAGCCAATAACATGACCACCAAGCCACGCGCACCACCTAAGCCATGCCCACAGAACCAGTTGTTAACATTTTTGAACCCCACCCCTGGTTGAAGGCTTCTTGATTGAAGGCTATGGATCATAATTTACTGTTCTGGTGCTATACAGGTTGGTTGCTAATATTGTCTGACTTCCCATTTTAGGACTAAGAAACAGGGACTGGCCCAAAGTCAACCCACCAGTTCTTTGCCTAAGAATTGATTGGATTAAAAAAAAAACATTTCTACCTTCTCTAGAACTGTGCTTTATTATTTATCCAAAGCTAACACATACATTTTTTTTCCTTTCTCCTTTTCTGCCACCGTTCATTGGAATATAGTTCCATTAATTAGTGGCACAGTTCAGATCATTGTTTGTGGAGATTTTTCTTAATTGCATATTCAGGCCTGCCCACTTTCCTGGATGGTGACATTTATGAATTTATTCACTGAAATTGCCACATATCAGCTCATCCATGGAAATGGATTGTGTCGGAAACACAGCTGTATTATGATTTCTAATAATACATGTTAATTGATAAATGATAGGCGTGATCTCTTGCTTGCTCCTTGTTATATTTCCATATCTGAAGCTGAAGAAATATCAGGATTGGTGAGGTTTTTGGTGCAAACATTATTTGGGCAAGGGAAAGAGAATATACATGCAAATAAATAAAGGGCTCATTTGAACAGTAATTCATTGACTGCAAGCTATGTAAAAATTATGTAATTAAGCATAGTCACTTTCAAATAACTATACTTTGATTTGGTTTTTAAGACTCCCAATATTTTATTTAGTAAAATATTTCTTATGTGGTTTCTCATTTAAAGGATGGCTTTTATTATATTCCAAAAGACCATTCTTCATCAAACATTTGTCAGAAATTGGAACACACCAAAAGTTCTCTGGAAGCAAAATCAAATTCTTTAGAACTTGGGTTTTACAACTCTGTATTATCACAGAAAAAATGCTGAAATTCAGCTTCTGTCCGGTTTTTTCAAAAAAGGATGCATGAAATAAATATTTCAGACATATTGATATATTGAAATGAGATCATTAAGCTATCCTTGTCCCAAATTATTTAGAAATTTAAAATGCAAAACTAAATATATAATTGGGTATGGATAATGAAGAGTTAGGGAAGTTCTATCATTTTGTTAAAAATATGTTTAAATCCAACTTCTATTGCTGTAGATTTACTTTAGCACCTGAGAAGGATTTTAAAATTAAGGATATTTTTCTAATGTGGAGTCTGCTACTAAGATGCACAGACTTCAATTTTTATTCTTTATCAGTGGTACAATATTTATTAAGAAATTGATTGTTACACATAGTATATGCTGCATTATGTGGACAATGTCTTTATGTAAATTAATCCAAAGATAAATAACATGAGGTTTACATGGTGACAGGAATTTTCTGACTAGTTTTGGAATTGTACTAATGTGCTAGTTTCTTCATTAGAGTGATCACTGCACTTTCCATAAGAGACATGAACTGGATAAATGGATAAAAAATTCTCCAGTATGAGTCATGGAGACAGTAATGCCTCTGCCAACACATTTCCCAACATGCAGAGAAGAGCAACAAAGATGGTTAGGGGGCCAGAAGCTAAAACATATGAAGAATGGTTGCAGGAATTGGGTATCTCTAGTCTTGTGAAAAGAAAGATTGGGGTGACATGATAGCAGTCTTCCAATAATTGAGAAGTTGCCACAAAAAAGAGAGTGTCAACCTATTCTCCAGAGCACCTGAAGACAGAACAAGAAACAGTGGATGAAAACTAATCAAAGAGTGAAGCAATCTAGAACTAAGGAGAAATTTCTCGAAAGATTGAACAATTAACTAGTGGAACAGCTTGCCTTCAGAAGTTGTGAATGTTCAATGCTCTTTAAGAAGAGATTGGACAACCATTTGTCTGAAATGGTATAGGGTTTCCTGTTTAAGTAGGGGGATGGACTAGAAGACCTCCAATGTCCCTTCAAACTACTATCTTCTAATTCAGTTAAATTTCTGGCCATCCTCTTTGCTATCTGATTTTTAAACATCATTTTGATTAAGAAAAAGCGAATTAGAAGTTAGCAAGCTGAAAAGCCAACTTCCAATCTAGAACTATGCCTCTGTCCCTTCAGAAGTTAAAACTTCTTGCTTCTGTTTGCCTTCTAATTCATGACAGTTTCTGATTGGCCAGGCTCACTGTAGAAATCATTTTGTATGACAAAGCTTAAAACATATTTTCCAAATTCCAAATGGGCTTATTGGCTCACATTAGTTCAAAAAACATTGAGATTATAGTAAACATGATTATCTAAAATGAGAAGGGCCTGACCACATTCTATGCAAAGGAAAATAGTGAAGTTTTATTATGCAGTGCAGAAGTCCTGTTACATCCAGTGATGTCTTTCATTGATTTTTCTCTCAGAAGTTAATAATTTACTGAATGTAACTGCCCAGCTACATCCACAGTAAGTGATTCTTTGTACTAAAAACAACAGACAAAAAAGAGGGAAAAGTGGATTTTCTGGTCTCTGAATGTGCAGCACCTATTTCAGATCATTTGAGTATTCCCTTATTTACATATGAATCTACTTGCTGATTAATTTTCTGTTAAGGTAACACCCATCGCTTCACCCAGTTTAGCCTATTGATTTCATACGGTATAGTACTTTATAGTTCATGGACCTTGCTGTTTGATTGTTTCATTTCAGTTTTTTTCCCTGGGTAGAAACCACTCATAGAATGAATGGAATATAATTTCTCTTCTTTGAACAGCCAAGATTTCCTCAGTACTGAATGCACCCATCCTGTGACTGCTTTTTCTCTCATCTAGGTGCATGTATTAGTGTTCAAAGCAGTTAAGTGAAATGCTTTCAATTAAACATCTCTACGTTCCTCTGATGGTTTCCATAGTAGTGTGCACTGCTTTAAGCAAATGTTCTTTTGTTTAATTCTGGGCTACAATCTGCAGCTTGCTTATATTTGTAGCACTTGGTTATGAAGATCAGTATCCTAATGTGGGATTTGTCAGAACTGGGCTGCAACTGAACAGAAGTCTTAAATGTGTCTTGTGATGTTATCTGGACTAAGTTAGATTCTGTAACTCCTGATGAAGTGGACAGGTTTGTCCCCTGTTAGCTAGGCCCAGGCTTGTTAAGGTGTTTCAAGAAGCATTGGCAACTTTGAGGGAGAGGTTTGTTCAGCCTTGAAGGAAATGATGCTACACCAGAGGTGGTATTCAGCAGGTTCTGACCAGTTCTGGAAAACCAGTAGTGGAAATTTTGTGTCGTTCTGAGTTACCCGTCAGTGAATACTTCAGCTTCAACCATAACAACACAAGAGCACACAATAGATTCAAACTCAAGGTTAACCGCACCAAACTTGATTGCAGGAAATACGACTTCAGCAACAGAGTGGTCAATGTCTGGAATACTCGACCTGACTCTGTGCTTTCTTCCCCAAACAGTTTAACCATAGACTGTCTACTATTGACCTCATCCCTTTCCTAAGAGGTCTGTAGAGGGCGTGCATAAGTGCACCAATATGCCTACCGCCCCTGTCCTATTGTTTCTTTTATTTTTCTTATTTGTACCCATTTCATGTATTCATAACTATGCTTATACTTATACCTATTATCTTGCAAGCGATTGACAAATCAAAATAAAATAAATAAATAAAAATAAATTAATAAACTGGCAAATCCCACCTCTGACTGGCCCTGCCCTTATCTATTCTCTGCCTCCTGAGTCCCAGCTGATTGGCTGGGTCTTCCTTAGTTGCACTGCACAGGAGAACGGAGCTGGGAAGGGGTGGGGAGGGAATGGGTATTTATTTATTTATTTAGTCAAGCGATTATAAGATAACAGGTATAAGTATAAACATAGTTATGAGTATATGAAATGGATACATATAAGAAAAATAAAACAAAAAATAAAAGAAACAATAAAACAGGGGTGATGGGCACATTGGTGCGCTTATGCATGCCCCTACAGACCTCTTAGGAAAGGGGTGAGGTCAATAGTAGACAGTCTAAAGTTAAAGTTTTCAGGGTTTGGGGAAGAAAGCACAGAGTCAGGTCGAGTATTCCAGACATTGACCACTCTGTTGCTGAAATCGTATTTCCTGCAATCAAGTTTGGTGCGGTTAACCTTGAGTTTGTATCTATTGTGTGCTCTTTTATTGTTATGGTTGAAGCTGAAGTATTCATTGACAGGTAGGACATTACAATGTATAATTTTATATTCTATACTTAGATCGGACCTGAAGTGGTGTAGTTCTAGGCTTTCTAGGTCTAGAGTTTCAAGTCTGGTGGCATAAGGTATTCTGCAACGAGTAGAAGAGTGGAGAACTCTTCCTGTGAAATATTTCTGGACTTTCTCAACTGTGTTAAATATCAGATACGTAATGTGGGTTCCATACTGATGAGCTGTATTCAAGTATTAGTCTAGCAAATGTTTTGTATGCTCTAGTTATTAGTGTGATATTACCAGAGAAAAAACTACGCAGGATTAGGTTAACAACTCTGAATGCCTTTTTGGCTATGTAGTTACAGTGGGCTCTAGCATTTAGGTCATTTGAGATGATTACTCCAAGATCCTTGACAGAGTTTGGATCATCAACAAGGTCTTGACTATTCAGCCTGTATGTTATTTTCTGATTTTTTTTTTTGCCAATATGTAGGACAGAGCATTTATTTGTTGAGATTTGAAGTTGCCATTTGTTTGACCACCATTGTGTTACACCCTCCTCTCAAGAGTCCATTGCTGGACCCTTCAATTCTAGATAGTTGTTGTCTAATTTCTAATGTTCCCTCTGTGGGGAAGGTTGTTGAGAAAGTGTCAGACAGTGATTTTAGACTTGGGGTCCCCGAAGCCCAGTTTATGGCCTGGCCCTAATCCCTAGCATGCCAGAAACCAGGTTGGGCAAACAAGTGAAGGCAATAAAATTTTGTATTTAAAAAAATTCCAAAACTACTTTTCAGGATGGTTTTATATATAGCTTAATAATTTGAATGAAAAGCAGTCAGGACATCTTATTAAAAATATGGCTTTGGACTGTTTAAAATAGGTGACTAGCAGCCCTCCCTGGAAAAACATTATTATGCATGGTTAAAGTAAGATTTAAAAAGCTTTTTTGATTTGATTCTTTCTGTATTATGAACATGTAATTTTAGTTTACTGTTGCCACTCTATAGTCTATGAAATAGTACTTTTTGTAGATGTTCTAATTTATTATTGTTGGGAAATATGATTAGTAATCATATAATTTCAAAAGTTCATTAGCTAATTTTTTTTAAAATGATATGCCTCAAAACTTAGGCTTCATTTGTAGAAGACATATATATCCACACTTTATCTTTTCATACAGATATAAATAAGATTTTGTTGTAAAATAGATTGTTTTTTGCAAAAGGAATTGGTTTGGAAGCAAGCTACTTAGCACTTCAGTTTACACTGCTTAATAAAGAGTTTCAATAAAATTGAATTGTGAATTGTTTTGTTATATTAGCGAGTGAATGAATAATTGCTTATACCGTAAAATTAATCAGAGAAATGATTGTGCTTGAAAGATTTCTCCTCCCCACTCCTTCTTTACTGCATCTCAATCTTTCGGTAATTTTTCACTTGGATAAATTCACAGTCATTTAGCTTTTTGACTACTTTGGATTTCCTAGATCATCATTGATTCTGTACAGATAGTCCTTATTTATTCCTCTATAGAAATGGAACAAAAGAAATGGAGTAGAGGAGAACAGCCCACAGAAGGAAAACAAAATAGCTTGTATTGATCCACTGCTATTTTCAGGCTAATATTGCAATTTGGCTGGAGTGGAAATGGCTAGTCTAATCTACCCTATTGAAAGAGCCAACAGAGAAAAAAAAAAAAAAGAATCAGCAACTGCAGATTGTCAAAACTGTTAGTGTTCTTGAGAACATACAGCTGCGAAGGTTAGATCCAACTTCTGCATTCACTGAGATCATTCATCCTATTCATTGCTGCCAATATTATATTGGAGTAAACAGGGCAGATCATGCCAATTGTGGGATGGTTCCCCCCAGAAGAATGAAATATTTTGGGAAATATTAAAAAGACAGAATATTATATTTCCCTAAAGGGAGAAATGGACAAACATGCTCTTAAAGACAGAAAGAAGACTCAATCTTTCTTAATAGCCTCCCTCTCCCCCAGCAGATATTTTGTGCCCACTAGGAAAGACTATATACAAAACAAAAGATCTTCAGCTACAGGATGATGGGATTAAGAAGAACAGGACATGATCCTTCATGACATAATAGGATCAACCCACTACCATTTAGCACAAGACACGGAGCTCACTACATTGTACAATCTCCTAAGGGTATTTCAGACATTGCAAACCCCTAGCAGCATCTCTGAAACTTATAAAAATCCATGTACTCATCAAACCAATTCAGCTGCACTAGAACCACAAACCCTGGTGGTTCTGTTCATCAATAAATGGACCTTTCTTTCCAATCAGCTTCCAGCCTCTATGTCAGGGGTGCCAAACTTGCATCATCACGGTGGTGTCATGTGATGTATCAAAACTTTCCTCCTCCTTTGCTAAACCGGGCGTGGGCATGGTGAGTGCATGATGCTTCTGGCCCACAGGCTGTCAGTTTGACGGCTCTGCTCTATGTTGTTTTGGATAAGAGATAATCAGAGTTGGAAGGGACCTTATATGTCCTCTAGTCCAACTCCCCACCCAAACGGGAGACCCTGCATCAATTCTAAGAAATGGCAGTCAAATCTCTTCTTGAAGGTCTCAATGGCACTCAAACAACTGCCGAGGGCAAGCTGTTCCATTGGTTGATTGTTCTGTCTGTCAGAAAGTTTCTCCTTATTTCCAGGTTAAATCTCTCCTTCGGTTTCCATCCATTTTTATTCCTTGTCTGGCCTACAGGCACTTTAAAGAATAGCTTGACCCCTTCCTCTCTGTGGCAGCCCCTCAACTATTGGAAGACTGCTATCCTGTCTCCCCTGGTCCTTCTCTTCACGAGACTAGCCATGCCCAGGTTCTGCAATTGTTCTTCATATGCCTTTGTCTCCAGTCCCCTAATCATCCTGGTTGCCCTTCTCTACAGTTTTTCTCGAGTCTCAACATCTTTTTTTAAAATGTGACCAAAACTGGATGCACTACTCTAGATATATGGTTTTACTAAGGCTTTATAGAGTGGTATTAGTACCTCCCTTGATCTTGATTGTATCCCTCTGTTAATGCAATTTAGGATTGCATTAGCTTTTTTTGGCTGCTGCTGCACACAGCTGGCTCACATTTTTGGACTTTGTTTCCAGTGCCTTTTCTCCCAGTTTGGAACTGAACTAGATGGATTTTCTTCCGACACAACACTGAATTGGAAATAGTTAAAAATGAGAAAAGAATCCTGTTTATTTTACTGTTTCATTGATATTTTACACCAGAGTTTCTCAACTATGCCCTCAGTGGCAGATTAAGGCTTACCGGGCCCTAAGCACTGACAAATCTTGGTGCCCCCTCCTTTGTACATATTGTACAAACGAAGCCATATTCTCAACTTTGTGGTACCCCTTTTGGGCCTGGTCCCCTAAGTATGTGCTTAGTCTGCTTAATGATTAATACACCACTGTATATGCTGTCTAAATAATAGGAGTAGTTGTGGGTGCTCCAACACTGGAGATTTTAAGAAGAGACTAGATAGCCACTTGTCTGAAATGGTATAGGGTCTCCTGCTTGAGCAGGGGGTTGGACTAGAAGATCTCCAAGGTCCCTTCCAACTCTGTTTTTCTGTTGTTCTGAGTACTGCCACCATCCCCAGCCGAGTATAGATAATATGCAGGAATTATCAGTGTTGTATTCTCGATCACCTGGAAAGACATGGATTTATTGAATTTAGCTTATATCATATTTTGGCAAATGCAGGTAGTCCTTGACTTACATCATTTAATGATCAATCATTTAGTTGCCCCTTCAGAGTTACAATGGCACTGAAAAAAATGACTTATGACAGTTTTTTCACACTTATGATCATTGTTGTATCAACATGGTCACATGATCAAAATTTAACCACTTAGCAATTGACTCGTATTTATGATGGTTGCAATGTCCCACAGTCATGTGACAAGCAAACTCAATGTGGAATCCAGATTCATTTAATAACCGTGTTACTAATTTAACAACTGCAGTGGTTCACTTAACAATTGGAGTAAGAAAAGTTGTAAAATGGGGCAAAACTCATTTAACAAACACTTCACTTTGCAACATAAATTTTGGGCTCAATTGTGCTTGTAAGTCAAGGACTACCTGTAGATTAAAGTGGTCACCAAAAATATATAATAAATTATCTGTCTAATTAAAAATAGAATAAAATTACAAAACTATAATTTTCTCTCTCTCCTTCCCTTCCTCCCCACTCTCTCCCTCCCTCCCTCTTTCCCTCCCTCATGTGATATTCCTGAACTCAAAATTGATTTGTTAAAAAAATTAGAAATGAGAAGAATCCCACTTTCTCTGCCCTCAATTCTGTTGTTTCAGTCAGTCACCAATAAAGTGCTGAATTTCTTAGTGTTATCAGCAAGTGCAAAATGCAACGAGAAAACTATTAAAATGGAAATCAAACCAGTGCATGTACATTAAGAAAGATTTTTCTTATGTTTCAATCAGCCATGTCTAGAATGGTAGTGAAATTGCAAATGTCTCTAGGCTGATGTGTCTTTGAAATGTTATTTTGCTATAACAACTACTTTAAAATATTTGATTTGTTTTAAAGGTTCCTTTCCCACATTTTATTGATTTTTTTAAGAAGTCTGGAAAGTCAGCTAGAAATGCATTAAACATAAATGAGTCAACTAGAAATATGTGTGAATGATGTGTCAGGTGTAACGTACTGGGAGTTAAGATTGTATTCAGTGGAACATGACATGGAATATTTAGCAATGAATGAATGGATGGAGTTGGATTTTTTTTAAAATATAGTTTGAGTAGGTTGAAGACTTAGCTTTGTGCCATTGCTCCCTGTTTACATAGCAAAATGGAGGCCACACCTACAGAATTTTAAGTTTTCCTGAAGTTCTCCAAGATATTTTGTCAGGTTTGAGATGTTCTTAGTTTTATCTTAGTAAAAGGCATCATTCAATTGTTATCAGGAAGTCAAAGTATTCTTGATTTTACATGTGGAATTATGTTGATATTTCCTGATGTAAAAAAACCAAGGTCTTAAGACCAAGGGCTCTGCAACTTCTGGTCCTTTTGAAGTTATTTAATGACAGATTTCAGAAAATCTCAACCAGTCTAATAAATAGAGAGGCCCTTTGAGAACTGCTGCTCCTCAGGGTGGAAAAATGAATGGATCAATGGTCTGAGAATATAACTCACTTGCATTAAATCCATGACCTGAAATACTGTAATTGTTTTCTGATATTTTTGGAAGGCACCAGGTAAGTTTTTTAAAAGCCATCCCTTGCTTTACCGAATTAACTAAATATTTTTGCATTTACCCAAATGAGGAAGAATGTATTTCTGAATACTTTAGCAAACAAAATGAAAATCCTTGAAGCACAAACATTTTTATAATTAGTTTCTAGCATGGTCAATTACTAACTGGCTGCTAATGCTGCTTAACAATCCATATGCTATTAAAATTCATTTCCACTTGCAATGTGTTTATCACTGTCCCCAATTCACCAAAGCACTTAACCTCAAGCAAGCAGGCTTTCCAGTTAAAGTAAATGGGTCTACTCAAGTGCTCACAGCTGGAACCTTTTTATTATTATTATTATTATCTTGCTGAGGGCAAGCAAGTTTGGTATCTTGCATGATTAATCCATTAACAACTGCTAGATTTATATAGATCTGAAGAACAAAATTAAGAGACAGGCTTTGCTTTTGCTTTTCGTTTCAGTGATCTATTGCCAATTTGCTTAATAGAAGCAGCCAGTTTCTTTTTGCTTGTATTATTTCACTATGATTTTAAGCATTGTTGTACCATAAACATTCTTAAATAAATAGTTCCAAAACTTTCTGTTTTATTTCAAACTTTATTCTTAATTTTGCCTCTACTATTTTTTTGATCATCCTTTGTTGGGAATTGAAAAATATATCAATACAAATTGATAGCATTGAAGCAGTGGGAACACCCAATTATTTGAAAGACCTGCTGATGGCCCATGTACCTGTAAACTTGATCAGTTTAGAGCTGGTGATGAGTTGAACAGCCCTAAAAACCAAAACTACAACAATCAGGCCAAAGTCATTTAGTTTCACCATGTGCTACAATAGCCATGTGATAATTAAGAGCCTTTTCTTGTTTTGTCCTAGTTCTTTGGAATAGATTCATAGCAAGATTATGCTTGGAAATTAATAACTTAAAAGTTTTAAAAAGCACAAATGCTTAAAAAAAAATCCTATTCATCACTTTAACCATTTAAGGGATAACTTCATTTCTCATGGATTCTTTATTGTAGAAGTTACATGATGTTAAAATTGATTGCAATATATTATTGTACCAACTGTTTTATTGTTCTGTGATTCTAACAATCATATTGTTCTAATCTTTCTGTTCTAAGGGCATTATAAATAAAGCAACTACTATTTAACATTAACTTCAGTTTTGGTTAAATGTGAGGTTTAGAATGTAGCTATCCATTCAATGTGACATCTCTCCCAGTATTAAATGTAGTTTCAGCAGTTTGTAAGTATGAATAGGCTTATTTAGATGTATATTTTGAGAGAAAGTATACATGGGAGAACATTATAAAATGCTATTTATAAAATGTTATTTTATGTTAATTCACAGATTATTGTGTAACAAAACAAGACTGTTTGCTGGCTAAAGATAGACAGAAATGATTTTCACTGAAAATACACAGATTTATAATCTTCAGATTGTACGTTATCTAAAACAGAGTTCCCCAGTCTTTCCGGCTTTGTGTGGGGAGGGAAGCAATACACTTAGCAAGAGCACTTAGAATTTTTAACCACTTCACAATGCTTTCCAACCCTCTCTAAGCAGTAACAGAGTCAGCATATTGCTCCCAACAATCTGGGTCCTCATTTGACCGACCTGGGAAGGTTGGAAGGCTGAGTCAACCTTGAGCCAGTGAGACTCGAACTGCTGAACTGCAGGCAGTTTGCAGTCAGCAAAGGTAGCCTGCAGTACTGCATTCTAACCACTGTGCCACCTCGGCTCTTTCTAATCACTGTGCCACTATGGGAGAGGGGATGGTTCCATGCGAATGGCTGGCAAGCGCATGTTCACAGCTCATGCAAATGAAGTGTGCATGCATGTGCTTGCCTGCTGTTTGCCTAAGTGAGGATGCATGTGGGGATTGTGTGTGTATGTATGCTTGTTTTTGCCCTTTCTGTGGTCCAGTTGCAAATCCCTCACTGCTCATTATTGAGCCACATCCTAGAGATTAGGGACTCCTGGTCTAAGAGACCCAGATTCAAAATGCTTTCCTTAACCTAAGTCCACGTTATTTCTTCTGTCCTAAATAGTTATCAAAGTTACATGTTTCATGAAAGCCTTTCTTCATTTTTTCTGGTATGCTGATATTTCTATAGATTCATGCTGAGAGCTTGGAACATATATATCTACCTAAGAGGTGGTATTCAGCAGGTTCTGACCCATTCTGGAGAACCGAAAGTGGAAAATTTGAGTAGTTTAGTGAACCGGCCAATACCACCTCTGACTGGCCCCACACTCATCTATTCTCTGCCTCCCAAGTCCCAGCTGATCAGCTGAGTCTTCTTTTGTTGCCTGCCTAGGAGAACAGAGCTGGAAAGCAGGTTAGTGGGATGGGGAGGGAATGGAGATTTTACACTGTCCTTTCCCAGCTACGCGCACCAAGCCATGCCCACCAAGTCACACCATGCCCACCAAGCCATGCCCACAAAACTGGTAATATTGGATTTTGTAGTATCCTTCCCCTGGAGTGGGATGGAAATGGAGATTTTACAGATTTTACAGTATCCTTTCCCTGCCATGCCCACAAAGCCATGCTCACCAAGCAGGGGTGGGATTCAAATTTCTGTAAGCATGGCCTAATTTCTGGGTATGGCTTGATGGTCATATGATTGGCTGGGTGTTATACGTAAATATTATAAATATTTATGTAAATATTGAATTTTTATTAAAAAAGAGCAACTTTTACCCAAAATCAGGCAAAGCAGGCAGGCAGATTGAGTTGCTCACAGAATCACAGATTCATTCAGAGATCTACCATTCTGCAATCTGCTACCAGAGTCTGTCACATAAAATTTGCTTGCAAGCAAACTCACAAAATTAACTCGCAACACACCATGTATGTAAATATGGATTTCTTTTATTAAAAGAAGAGCTACTTTTACTCAAAAATAGGCAAAGCAGGCAGGCAGATTGAGTTGCTCACTGAATCACAGATTCATTCAGAGATCTACCATTCTGCAATCTGCTACCTGAGTCTGCACTAAAAAATAGAAGCTTCAGTCCTAAGGAACATTCAGTTCTGCTTTTAGATTAGTTAGAAAGCAAGAAATTCAACAATTTCCTGCTTTCTAGCTAATCTAAATCTCCTGGAACAGCAGAACAACTGATGGTCAGGGAAAAAAAAAAGAAAAATAGCAACTTAGCGGGCAAGTTGGATGGCACGCGTGCCAGGTAAAGAGTGGGTAGGGCAAGGGGGGCTGGGAGGCAGCCAGTGGTGCGATTTGCCGGTCCTCCAAACTGGCGGAATCGTAGCAACCAATTCTATAGAACCAGTCTGACCAGGTAGAATCCCACCGCTGACACCAAACCATGTCCACAGAACCGGTAGTAAAATTTTTTGAATCCCACCACTGATCTATTTATGTTACCCTAGAAGTATGATGCCAAGAACAACCAAGGATAAAACTCCAACAGAGGCTGGAGAATCATCTGTTGGGAATGCTGTGGATTCTTTCCCTGGGCAAGAGATGAGATTTTTGAATGACCTCCACTGTTCCTTTCACCCCTATGATTCCAAACTGATGATTCTATGGTTGATACTGATGGGGTTCATTGTGAGACAGTCAAACTATGTGCAATACTTAAGCCTCAAGACTGAAAATGTTCAATGGATAGTAAATTCTATTTACTGACTTTGGCTAGCACTTGACCATTAGAAAATTTGAGAGGTAAATGTTAACCTGGAGTGTTGGAAAACAACATCTTCATTCCAACCACTTTCATGGTATTGTTAAAACAATGGCATGAATTCATTTGAAGTTTTAGCTGAGTACCTTGTATTCCACTGATTTTTCCATTGAAACTGTAACCGTTTCAAATTAAATCTGATTAGATTTTTATTCTTTTCAGCTTAAATGCAAATGGGTTTGTCCAAGATCTTGGTGACTTGAGCCCCTCAGCTCTAATCTCATGCAGGCCAGCCTTGACCTAATATTAGATGAGTTCAGTCCCAAGATATTAATTAAAATGATATTAATTAAAGATTAATTTGATTAATTGAAAAATAATTAAAGATATTAATTTAAATAAATGTCTAATTAAAATGAGAATAGGGAACAGAAAAGAAAGAATGGAAAGAGAAAGGTTCATAGTGTAAAGGGGAGATCATCAACATCTCCAGCTATTTTTAACTCTGGCACCATCTACTGCATGGGTCCCCCAACTTGGCAACTTTAAGTCTTTTTTGGACTTCAATTCCCAGAATTCTTCAGCCAACTATGCTAGCTGGAGAATTCTGGGAGTTGAAGTCCACAAGTCTTTAAAGCTGCCAAGTTTGGAGACCTCTGATCTACTGCTTGCGTAAGCCATGTGTATTCCACATTCCCAAACTAATTATACTTCTGAAGAAGCTTGCTTCTTAATAGGGGGGAAAAATAAGTGTCTGAATAATACCTGTGTACTAAATCCATTTTAATATTGTCTAAACTTAGATCTTCTGCAAAATGAAATTCAAGCCAATTTGTTCAAGTTCAAATAGTGCGTGGTACATCTGAACTTTAAATATAGTTGATTTTAATTATCTCAAATGGTTTGGATACATAAATGAAAGCCCTTGGTATGTGAAAGCTAGAGCTTTTTGTTGGAAGTATGGCATTGACATATTTTGATTTGCTTACTGACATGATTCATTTTAGTTATCCCATATTTGCATTTGAAATGAAACATATATTGGAGCCACTGCATGCATAATTTTATTTTGAATGCTTTCTTTAATAACTCTTTGGACAGATGCCTTTGCTTTATAAATTACTTATGGCAGAACAAAATGCATTGCAAATGTAAATAATGCTGAATTCATAAGGGATGCTGCCTGTGAGAACAAGATTGTATCTGAAAGCAAACAAAATGTGCGTCTTTGCCCAGTTTTGGGGGTTTCTTTCATTTTGTCTTGAGGTCCTAGAGGAATGACAGTAGAGAAGGAAATGATAGTGCTGATGAGAGATGATAGAATTGAACTTACAGACCCCAAATATAATTTTCTGATGTTTATATGGCCTACAAAAAGTCTGATTTTTCATGTATGATAATGGGTGTGGAACAAAGTTGATGTTGCTGGAGGCTTTGGCAATAACCATCAAAATATTCTCCGTTGCTAATGAAAAACGGTGGGTTTTGTAGAACCACTCTGAATCCACTTGACACAGGAGAAGTTAAATCTTCCAGAAACTCAGACTAGGCTTTTAAACAAGAACACTACATTGGGTGGAAGTCTGTGGAGATTCTCAGTCATCCAGGGCATGGTTGTCTCAAGGGTGCTTTTTTCAGGAGGCAACTGGACTTTCTTGTTTTTAGTTTGAAGAAGTTTCTCAACCTTAGCAATTTTAAGGAATGCTGGCTGGCTGTGGACTTATGGGAGTTGAAGTTCACACATTTGCAAATTGAGAATCACTGCCCTAGAACGTAGCTGCTGAACACCCTGGTTTGAAAGCAGCCATGGCACTTTACAAAAGCTTAAGGACAATTGACAATACTCATCTGGATAAACATTTTGATATGCATTTCTCATCTCAAAACTGAAGGTGAAGCATGAGTTCTCATATCTGGGGCCATGGGAGGCCACTTCAGTCTTCTCCTCTATTCCAGTATTTGCTTGCTAGTAATCCTAGCATCTCAAGGGTTGACTAATCATGCCTTTTATGGAATTGTTAAATTAGGATTTTATATAACTTGTTACCTCTAGTTTATAGAAAGCAGTTAATGAAGTGGGACATTGCAGGTTGGGGAGGCAGACGATGTTTACCTGTCTTGGAGCCTTTGATATTCTCCTTTATAATGCTCTTGCATGCCTATATCCCTGAGTCTGGTAAAGTCTGTAGTTCTCCCATTTGTTCAAGCTTACTTTAAAAATGTTCTACTCATTTAACTGGAAACATGGTATCACAGTGAATCCCATAACTCTGTAATAGTGAACCTATGGTACACGTGCCAGAAGTGGCACTAAGAGCCATCTCTCTGGGATGTGTGCATGTGCGCCTTTCCAGCAGGAGCACTGGAAACCGGAAGACCAAGTGGCTGACATGCATATGTACTCTGGAAACAGGAAGCTCAGCTTCCTGGTATGCGTATGCATGCTGTGGTGCTGCTCTTCTGGTTTCCAGTGCTTCCGCATGCACGTGTCGTGGAGCTGCTCTTCTGGTTTCTGGCACTCCGCCGTACATGTGCTCCAGTTTCGGCACTCAGTGCTGAAAAGGTTTGCCAACATTGCCATAACTTATCACTCAGAAAAGCAATACACATTCTTCTGAAGATGATATTATTTTGTCTCATAGCAAGCTCAGCTCTCACCAGTACTGCAAAGTATGAAAATTGCATACATCTATTACTATTTGCATAATTCATAAGAACAATGGGAATAGATTTTTGTTTCTAATTTCCACCTCTACATTTCAGGTATACATTGAATGTAAACTACTTATTAATATCATGGAAGAATAAAGCACAACAAGGTAACACAAGAGAAAAATCGTTGCTTTTCTTTGTGCTTGGAATATTTTCCCCTTTTCAATCATTTTTGCTTTCTGATGCCAATTTTTCTTATTATTGTTTTTAAACAAGAAATTTAATTTCAACACTGAGGCCATTAGTTACTTTTTTTTTTTCTTATATTGCAAGGTCTGTTTGATATTGCTTAGCGGCCCAACTCTCTTCTGTTGACAGTGATATAAATTCTAATTGACATTTTTGAAGCTAAAATTTTATCTTAGTGGCAAGAAACCCTTTTCCCCCTGAAGAGTTAATACGATAAGGCAGCCAGAGAGAGGGAAAGAAAGAGAGAGAATGAGAATGTTCATATTGTCTGAATGCAATAAACAAAGCCACTTGAAATTTTAATCAAGAGATCTATCTCTGGATCTCCCATTCTGAGGAGTTAATCTTTCTAAAATAGCCCTTCTGATGCTCATCAGCCCAGGGTATTGATCATTTCATTGCTTTTGAGACATGGACTGCAACTTAAGCATTGATCTTTGACACTGTAGGACTCCGGTGGTAACATATAGTCATGTAGAACATTGATTTCACTTTTATTGTTGTGTACCTTTAGATTTCAAGTAACCCTTCCACACACACAAAATCTCTAGTTTGCTTTTTTTTTTTTAAGTTTCTGTTTTTTGATACCAGTCTTTATTCACCATGAATAAGCTCAGATTAATACAAAGTAATGTGCTTTTGCTTAAAATATCCTTTTGATTCTTAGATTTAGCACTGAATTATTGCAAGTCTTCCATAAGAGAACCAATTATATTGTAAGAGTTGCTTTCTTTTTACCAGAACTTAATAAAAAAATTAATCCCAAAACTCCCTAAAACATAACAATATGAGATTTTAAAACAACATTCTCAGTTCGCTGTCAATGAAAGAAATAGAGAAAAGATACAATAAGGATGAGTGACAAAGAATATACATAACTCGGTTCATCTGAAGTAATATATTTTATTTGTGATTACATAAAGGAGTGGGCTGCACGGGTGGGGTTCAGGAGATCCTCTAGTTAAGATTCTGCAGTTTGGAGAACCCCCAAATCTCACTCCTGGCTGGCCCTGCCCACCCCACCCCGCCCTTCCCAGGAGTCCCCACGTTTTGGATGCAGGTACGTGCAGGGCATGCATGGAGGCTCAGGGAGGGTCAAAAACAGGCCTCCCAGAAGTTTGAGAAGGGTGGAAATGGGCCTGTTTCTGCCTTCCAGAGAACCTCTGCAGCCTGGGAAGGCCATTTTTGCCCTCCCAGAGGCTCAAGGAACCTCCAGAGCCCAGGGAGGGCAAAACGTCCCCACCTGTGGTGCAGGAGGCTGACTAAGCCACGCCCACCATGGCCATGCTCACCCAGCAACCAGGCAAGAAGCCCACCCCTGATTACACACACACACACACACACACACACACACACACACACACACGTGCACACACACACACAAATATATATGTTTCTGTAAAAACAGAAATGGCTGTGAAAGTCTGACTCACAGATGAACGCAATGCAGAAGCCTGATAATGGCATATGAGATTGTTTGGGTATTTTCCCACATCATCATAATTGTGCTTTTAAAGTTGTAGCAATGTTCCGGCAGAATCTCATCTGCCATCATCAGGCTTCTGTATTGAGTTCGTATGTGGGTCAGGCTATCACAGCCGTTAGTTTTAAATTTGGGGCTAGCCTACTGTTGTCCCAGGATGGTTTTTATTCTTCATGCTAATTGGTTGGGAGTCTTGGTATGTTTTTATTGGTCTTGGAATTTGCTGTGTTCTGCTTGATTGGTGTTTCTAATATCTTCTGTCTGTTTTGTGGCTTTTTTTTTTGGTCTTGACTGGCTGGCAACATTGTGTTCCTATATTGGAGGCTTTTAGTGCAGCTTGGCTCCGAGTAAATGGACGGCTATCATTTATTAGGAAGCTAGGTTTCATCTGGGTGCCTGGTTGGGGTGTGTTTGAGCTGGAGGTATCGGGGGGGGGGGAATCTGTTTGTGCCCAGGTGTTTGCCTGGCTTGTGGTGTGGAGTGTTTGTGAGTGCAGTGTGTGTTGTTTGTGAGTGCAGGCTTCCAAAATGATTGACAGTCTGGTGGAGTCACCTCTTCTATTCATGCTTTCAGGTGTTTTTTTTTTCCAATCGGTATGGCTTCTCTGATAATTTTGTGGCTGGGGTTTTCCATCGTGGCTAGGGTTTTGGTGCCATTGAAGTTGATGCAATGACCTGTGGCTTTCATGTGTTGGACTAGTGAGGAAGTATGTTCCAGCTTTTTTACTGCATTTTTGTGTTCATCAAGGCGGGTACTTATTCTTCTATTGGTCTGTCCAATGTATGTGGCTGGGCATGATGCACAGGGAACTTCGTATATGCTTTGGTTTTCCAGGTCAATTTTATCTTTGGGGTTTCTAAGGATGGCTGCTATTTTTCTGTCTGTTTTGAAGGCAGTCTTGATGTGATGCCTGTGTAGTATCTCACTGATTTTGTCTGTAGTAGCTCTTATGTAGGGCAGGACAGCTGTTCGTCTGAGTCACAGACAAACACAAAACAGAAGCCTGATGATGGCAGATGAGATTCTGCTGAAATGTTGCTACAACTTTAAAAGCACAACTACAATGACATGGGATAATACCCGAAGGAAGCTGAACAGCATACATATAAATACCGTGAAAACTTTAGAAAACATATATATGTTTTTAAACATTTTTACACATTCCACCATCTCACTTTGGCGTTTGAAAAATCCTGAAAAAATGTATTTAAATATGTATTTAAATAATTATTTTTTCTCATCAGAGATGCTTTAATATTGATTTTGATAAAGTGAAACTGCCAAAATCATTCAGAAGAATGCCAAATTTAGTAGACCCTTACGTTCTCATCCAGAGTGTGTGCTGCATCAGGTCAGGTCAGATAATTTGCAAAAATTAATTTTGAAGGCATTGCTACATTTCCAATGGAGAGTTCAGGGTTGCATCAATAGCTTCTGTGCATCCATTAGACAGCTGCTTTTCTCAGGCCATTTCCTCCAGATCTCTCAGGGGCAATGGGAAAAAGGTACAATATCAACAATCTGCATTTTAATTACAGCCTATCTCTGAAAGCACTTTGTACCTGTAATTGCAGAGAATCTGGGCTTGGTCTTTGATTCTTTACAAGGAGCAGCACATACAGATCATGGCTGCTGAACTAAATAGCCTTATTGATTCCTCCCCTCGCCCCTCAGGTATTTGAGAACAAGCATGTGGCGCACAGTCCAATTTGATATCAGTCACTCATTTCAATGAACGTTAATATTGCCTGTGCTCTCACTCAGGTGGAAAAATGAAGGTGAAAGTGCCAAACTGTAACTTACCATTAGGTGCTTTTCTACTACCATGTGAAAATCCTGACCTCATTTGGAATGAACTGTCGGCAATTGCATAGTTTTTTTTTAAAAAAAAAATCTTTCACAAGTTGATACTGTCCCAGAATCTCGAACAGCTTGAGCTGATCTGTAAAAATATTCGTTGCAGTCTGCCACAGAGTTGCTTTTGCACTGTCTCTGAAACAAAGAAGGGGTTTGGACTAGAAAACCTTCAAGTACCTTTCTGTCCTATGATTCTATGAAATAACAATAGTGTGAATAGGATAGGATGGAATGGAAATAATTAGAATGGAATGGAATGGAATAGAATAAAATAGAATTATTTATCAGCCAGGCCTGATTGGACACACAAGGTATTTGTCTTTGGTGCATCTGCTCTCTGTATACATAAAGTGTACATCATGGCATGGAATGGAATGGAATAGAATAGAACAGGAGTGGAGTGGAATAGAATGTAAGCTTTACTGTCAGTTCAAATATACCCCAATCAGCATACATTAAAATGAAATTAAATGAAAATAAAATGAGAAAACAGACCTGCCACAACATAAACCTCTAAATAGAAATGATCTGTGGCTCCATTTGCTGAGAAAGGTATAGTTTTATTAGAGATCAAATATATTGTAGTATTGCACAGCCAGAACTGAGAATCACGTCAAAATCTCTAAGTTCTACTTTCTTCTCTCTGAACTATGGCAGGTGACACAATACATATCAGAAAACAGAATATAGCTTGTTCATATCAGTGGTCCTTGCATTACTAGTGCATCAATCATCTAATGAGGATATTCATTAAAGTCAGTGCTCGTCTCACAAGGATTTTTGAAATGGTAGTTTGTTTTATGGGTGTCATATTATTGTAGAATTACTGTTCTGCTGATTATGTGGCTCGACCGATGTACCTAATGTTGAACCTATGCACTCTGTTGAAACGTTGGCTCTAATTAGCAAGAAAGTGGCGACAAAGCATTTATGGCTTCTTAAGGAAAAAAGAAAGAAAGCCGGGTTCATAAGAACAGTTAATATGTGACAATAAATTATAAGGTAGGCATTGGATGGTGAGTGGCCATGCGGGAGTACTCTCTCATTAAGTGGTATGAAATGGTGGCTCGAGGCACCTAATTTTGGATATCATGAAAAGAAAACAAAATATTTAGCTGCTTACGATATGGATGTCTGCTTAGAAGTACATCCTTTCCAAATGTCAGGGCTGGGCAACTTGCAGCTTTAAAGCTCCTGCCTTATAACCCATGACTTCTAATGGTGGCATTGATAGCAAGGATTTCTGTTCTTTTATGATAGGAAAACACATAACTTATCAAGTAGGCGTCATTCTGCTTAACACTGAAACAAGAAGTCCTCCTTAACCTTGCTAAAATACCCAAGGGGGAAAAAGATATTGAACCTTAATAATAATTGTCAGTCCATTCACCACCATACTTGAATTGGCCACCATACTTGATTGAGGGCTGTGGGAGCGTGGCCGGGGGGGGGGAGGGAATCATCATGGTGGGCATGACATGAGACCTATGATGGGGACACCTGTGGCTTCCAAGTGCTAAGGCAGGACTTCCCTGAGACCCCCCCTTACTCTCATTGTAATCTCCTTCCTTCCTTCCTTCCTTCCTTCCTTCCTTCCTTCCTTCCTTCC
>BLBF01000026.1:29411622-29423284 GCA_015471245.1 Laticauda colubrina
TCCTTCCTTCCTTCCTTCCTTCCTTCCTTCCTTCCTTCCTTCCTTCCTTCCTTCCTTCCTTCCTTCCTTCCTTCCTTCCTTCCTTCCTTCCTTCCTTTCTTTCTTCTTCTTTCCCTCCCTCCCTTTTCTTCTTTTTTCTTTGTTCTTTATTCTCCTTTCTTCTTCCTTCCCCTCTTTCCTTATTTTTCCTTCCTTGCTCTCTTCCCATCTTTCCTTCTTTTCTTTGTCTTTCCTCTTTCCCTTCCACCTTTTCTGTCCCTCCTTGCGAGCTCAAATACAAAATGGGAATTTGTTTTGTTTTTTTGTTTGTTTTGATAGCCCTCTGCCAAGGAAAAAGGAGCTTGTGGGCATGCTCAGGGCCCCCCTGCATAGCATTTTAGCTGGCAGAGGACTGCAGGAGGCCGTCATGGTCCAAAATGGGGCACAGGAGATGGCACACAGTGCCCACTGCCTCCCTGAGCTCCATTTTTGCTGGTAGAAGCACCATGGGCTGGTCCTTTGCTGCTTCCAGGGCCAGCCCCATGGGCTAGATCTAAACACTCTATGGGCTTGGTCCAGCCCACAGGTCTTGAGTTTGACACCCCTGTTGTAGATGTTTCATTACCCAAAGAAGCACTGATGATGTTACCTAGTTTGGGTAATGAAATGTCTGCAAGGAAACAAGCAAGCTCAGAGAGTACCAAGGACCCCTCATGTCAACCCTGAGTTACAAATATCTTTGTTTAGTAATAATAGTATACATTGAGATTTTAGAGAAATGCTATTAGAAGAACTAACTTAAACAGAGTTGCCCTTGATGATCCATTGTGAAAGAAAGCTCATCCGGGAAAAGATCCTTAATCATCCAGGCTACAACTTAAAGGGATTAAGCCCCTGTCACACAGCACCAACGGATGCAAAGAGGATGTAAAACGGAGACAAACACTTGCCATTCGTTGGTTAACGCGATGCTTCCATTTTGTACTCACTGCGTCTGTTTTTCATCCTCTCTATCCGTCCAGCATCCGTCTACTGACATTTCATCCGCTCAAAAAGTTTTGAGCTGCACAAAACTTTTTGAGCGGAAAATGTATCCAACGTGTCCGTTCTGCATCCGCTACGCATACGGGGAACATCCGTTACGCGTCCGCTATATCCGCTAGGCATCCGCTGCGCATCCGCACAACTCGCATCTGCTCCAGCAGAAAACGGATACAGGGAGGAAGCAAAACGGATGCGGAATGGACACGCAGTGTTAGTAGCATGGATGGAGAAAGGATGAAAGTGGATGCAGCTCGCATACAAAGCATTAAAACGGAAAAAACGTTCGCATAGGGGACGTATCTCGGATATTTAGGATGTCTGCGGGATGTCTAGAGGATGCAAAAGGACACCTAGCAGAAAACCTATATTTCCTATAAAAAGGGGGAGGAAATCACCTGGATCTCACTTTCAGTCCAGCAGCCCTGCTGTGCAGACCTCTTCAGCCTTCATCTGGCTCTTGCTCTTCCACAGCATCCAGTCATCTTCACCATGGATCATCACACACTCCTTTTGGTAGCCACCATCGTTCTACAACAGTGCAAAGCCATCTACAGGCTCTTTCACCTGTTCTACGTGAAGAAAAGGAGGCGGCCAAGAAGCGTCTGGTTCCGAAGATGGATCGCCAGAAGAGCAGAGTACGGACTGTACAACAAGCTGATGGTGGAGCTGAGGAACGAAGACCCTCGTGCATTCCAGAACTTCACGAGGATGCCTCCAGCCATGTTTGACGAAGTTGTGGAGCGGCTGAGACCCAGGTTGACCAAGCAGAGCACGACTTTCCGGCCCAGCCTGGACCCCGGGCTCAAGGTGGCACTCACTCTGCGCCACCTGGCCTCAGGGACCACGTACAGGAGCATGCAGTATGGCTGGAGGGTGCCACACAACACCATCAGCATTGTGGTTAGAGAAGGAGTGCAGGCCATCATCGAAGAATACCTTCAGGAGCTCCTCCAGTGCCCCTCCACTGAAGAAGGCTGGAAGAAAGTTGCAGAGCAGTGGTATCAGAAGTGGAACTTCCCCCACACCGTTGGAGCCATAGATGGCAAGCACGTGGCCTGCAAAGCTCCAACCAAGTCAGGGTCCACTAATCACAACTACAAGGGCTTCTTCAGCATCATCCTCTTCACCATGGTCGATGCTGACTACAAGTTCATGTACATCGATGCTTCAGGCAACAGCTCATCTTCAGATGCCCAGGTATACAATGCCAGTCACCTCAAGGAGGGGCTGGAACGCAACCTCATCATGGGCTTCACAGATCCAGACCCCCTGCCCAACGACACACAAGATGTGCCCTACTTCATCATGGGGGATGACGCCTTCTCCCTCTCAACCTACCTCATGAAGCCCTACACCTCCAGATGCCTCATCCGTGAAGAGAGAATCTTCAACTACAGGCTGTCCAGGGCAAGGCGGGTGGTGGAGAACGTCTCTGGCATCCTGGCCAACAGGTTCCAGGTACTTCTCACCACCATGCAGCATCGCCCACAGACCGTGAGGAGGATTGTGGAAGCTTGCTGCATCCTGCACAATCTCATGCGCACCCGCGACCCAGTGTTGCAGAACAGGCTCGTGGATCTCCAACAAGGCAATGGGGACATGGAGCCTGGTGAATGGAGGCAGGGGCGAAACCTGATAGACACTGTGGATGTGCAAGGCCCCAACAGAGCTTCACGTGAAGGGAAGAAGCAGCGCAACCTCCTGAAACACTGGCGCAACTCCCCAGCTGGAGCAGTGGAGTGGCAAGACAGGATGATAGATGCTTAATGGATGCTTCCTTGAGCCTGTCTCATCACACTGATGAGATTGGGCCATGTATGTTGAGTGGCCCTACAATGAACAGGGCATTTAATAAAGAGTTGTATTTATGTTGAAATGTGTGGATCAATGATTAAATTAATAAATTAATCAATGATAATAAAGGGCCAAAGGTGTGGCACCTGGGAGGGTGGACCATACAGTCCCACTATGCTTGCACTGGAGGTTTATCTATCCCACAGCTATTACCCATCCCACAGGTATCCTAATCCATCCCACAGCTATTACCCATCCCACAGGTATCCTAACCCATCCCACAGCTATTACCCATCTAACAGGTATGCCTGCCCATCCCGCAGGTATCCCTGCCCATCCCACAGCTATTACCCATCCCAAATGTATCCCTGCCCATCCCATTGCTATCCTTATCCATCCCACAAGCATGCAAAGGCTTTAAACATTTCTAAAAGTTTCCACCAAGACTTTATTGACTAAAAGAACTGAAGCATGTGTGTGAAACAAAGGTAATCTTTATTAATAACAAACTGTAAAAGCAAAATGACCCAAATAAAGTGTCCCAAGCAAAGATAAAGTCATCAGGTAGCAACCCAGTCTCTGGCACTCTTCTCAGTCACTCTGAGGCATGCCCATAGTCTCAGGGGTGAAGGGTCCAGGTGCTGTGGAGGTGGCTGCTGCTGGAATGCTGGTTTGAGGCGCCATTGGGGTGCCTGGCCCCGAGATGACAACAGGGGATGGTGTGTGAAGGAAGCTCTCAGAGAGCTGGCTCAGTCCTGTGATGTTGAGAGCCCCTTCCTTCAGGACATGGGTTGTCAGTCCCAAGATCGATGACAGATGTTCTGAGGCCCGGCTTGGCTGTAGGGTGGAGGAAGGAGGAGTGTAGTGGGGATATCTGGTCTGCAGGTGAGCGAGGTGAGGCGTTGGTGGCATCTGTGGCATGGGTGGCATCTGTGGCGTGGGTGGCATCGGTGGCACCGGTGGCGTTTGATGTACCTGTGCCTGGACTGGGAAGGGCTGCCTGTGCTGCTGGAGCTCCTGGTAGCCATAGCCTTTGTAGGTGAGGGGCTGTGGAAAGCCTTGGAAGGGCAGTGACATTACCTGGGGTGGAGGAGCAGACCTGGACTGGGTGGGAGCAGGTTCAGCTGGGTCTGGAGGGTTGTGAAGAAGACCGGTGATCCTGTCCTTGATCACCTGCTACTGTGATTCGGACATGTCCAGGAAGGTCTGGTTGACGTAGGTGAGGAAGGGCTTGCAGTTTGAGGATGGTATTTCGGTGTGTACCAGCTGAGAGAGGAGATCTACGCTGCTTTTGATGGTGTCCCTGATCTCCAGCAGGACAGTGTGGCTCTGCCCCTCCGGTCTGGCTCTCTGCCTGCTTTCTGTGGAGGTGGAGCTGGGGGTGGATGTGGGTTGGTCTCTGGTGGAAGTGCCCTCTCCTTGCTCCCACTGCATCAGGTGGTCCTCCACGCACTGGGCCTCGGGGAGTGCAGCTGTCGGGGGGGTCTCCGTCGTGGGACGCTCCACAGATACCTGCCTGGACACAGGAGCTGACTCTTGGCCAGAAGAGGACTGGCTGTCTGTGGGCTGCCTGAGAGAGAGGGTAGACAGAGGGGCTGCTCCTTGGTGGTGGATCTCACCCTCCAAGAAGCTGCACTTGGCCATCATGTAGGTCTCCCGGTCCGTCAGCTTGACTGTGGCCTGGCCAGATTTCTTGAGGTGCAGCTTCCCGTACCAGGTGTGCATGTGCTTCCACCAGCCGAGGAGGACCTCCAAAGTGTAGCCCAGGCTCTCCGCCTTCTCTCTCCAAGCCGCCTGATTCCTTTTGGTGTCTCGATAGAGCCTGTGTCCCTTCCGCCATAGATACTTGTTCTCCCTCAGCCATTCCAGCACCTCATGCTCATGTTCCTCTTCAATGGAGTATTGCCTCCTCTCCCATTCATGCGTATGCCTCTTCCTCCCTCTGGCAGGGCCATCTGGGCCCTCATGAGAGGGGCTTCGAGGTTCTTGGGGCTGCTCCACCACACCACCACCACCACCACCAGCAACAACAACAGTAGCAGCAAAAGCAGGACCAGCAGCACCAGCAGCACCAGGATCAGCAGCAGCAGAGTAAGCACCAGCAGCACCAGCTGGACCAGCAGGACCAGGATCAGCAGCAGCAGAGTAAGCACCAGCAGCACCAGTAAGACCAGCAGGACCAGGAGCACCAGCAGCAGCAGCAGGACCAGGAGCACCAGCAGGACCAGGAGCACCAGCAGGACCAGGAGCAGCGTGAGCAAAGTAAACACCAGCAGAAGCCCCAACACCAGGAGCAGCGCCAGCAGAGTAAGCCCCAGCAGAAGCCCCAGCACCAGGAGCAGCACCAGCAGAGTAAGCCCCAGAAGAAGCCCCAGCACCAGGAGCAGCACCAGCAGAAGCTGCAGCACCAGAAGTGTCAGCCCGAGCAGCAGAAGCCCCAGCAGAAGCAGAGTCAGGGCCAGGGGGTGGGATGGTGGCCCTGTCCTTCCCTCCAGGGCTGGTAGCAGATGGCAGAGGCTTCCTCTTCTTCCCCATGGTTGTTGGCTGGCTGGAGCTGTGTCTGGCAGCAGGTCTTTCCTCTGAATGGTGACCTGCTTGCAAGCTGCTTCCCTTTATATCTGCGGGGCTGATGCAATGCATCCTCCCTGCATGCACAGTGAACACTTTGCATCCGCTAGGCATCCGCTAGGCATGCGCTAGGCGTCCGTAATGCATCCGCTTCATCCGCTCGGCATCCACTCTGCATCCGTTCCTTCCGTTGCGCGTCCGCTTCGCTGTGCTTCCCCGGAAGCCCCGCAGAAGTGCCATCCGCTTCCATCTGCTAGGCTTCCGTGGAGCATCCGCTTAACATCCTGGCTACGTCCTCCCCCCGTCCGTTCCTTTCCATTGTTGTTCACTCTCTTTATGCAAATTCGGGGTATTTTTGAGAGTGGATAACAATGGATGGAACATTTTTTCATCCGCTGTGTCCTTTTTATGTACGTTTTACATCCGTCGGCCTTTGTGACAGGCCCTTTAAGGTATTGCAGTTACTGAACTAATTTCCCATGAACTCCATAGGGAGTCTAGATTAAAATAATGAAATCATGCAGATTGTAAACCTAATCATAGTGACATGGAGTTCCTCTGTTTCACAGAGCAGTTAATATCTTCCTTTTCTGTCATGGAGCAAAGACTTTGGTTTTGGCTTTATTCTGAATTTCCTCCATTTTCTTCCCTTGGCATTTAGGTCCATTGTATGAGGATAATTATTCCTGGGCTACTCCCTTCAAATGACTGCTTCATGCTATGTTCTCCCATTGACTTGGGCTGTCTGTTGGCTGCTCACCCACCCAGCCAATACTTGACATTCTCTTTCACACTGTAAACTCCCTGTGACCTCAAAACCACAAGAATGAATACCATTTTTTGCTTTCATTTGGTTGTCATTTTAAAGAGAAGAGTTTTTCCTAAAAGCCCTTTGCAAGCAAGGGATTCTCTTTTTCTGGAAATAGGGTTGCTATTTCTGGAACTTTTGGAGCTTCTCTATGTTTGTTTATAAATTTGCAGGGCCACTAATCATAAACCACAACTTTGAGGGTCTCTAATTTGCTTGTTTCCTCTTTAGAAAAATGTGCTTTGTCAGCAGTTTTTAATTTTGCTTGTTACTTCATTGCAACTGTGGTTTCATCAGTTTGGACACAGCACCAAGTGGCCCATTCAGAAAGAATGCATGTACTCCACATACCAGCACTCCTGTAAGTTCTGCTCCTACCAATATTACTCAGAGAGGAATTCTTTGAGGAATAGAAGCATTTTTGGATACACTTGTAAATGTGTTTGCTTTCAGGACCAAGGAAACCTCACTGTTAAGGTCAGGGAGGATGATCCCATAAGACTATAAAAATACTTTGGACTTGATTTGGAAAAGTCATTTCAGAATGCCCATTTGTGCAAATGTAGCAGAAATGGGCACAACTATTTCCAGGATTGAATGGCCGTGGTTGAGAGTCTGACGCTACAATCATACAATCCTAGAAAGTAATATGACTGTTTTAATGGTTCACAGAGGTGTTGTTTTTTGAGCTCTTGTGCATTCCAGAGCATCCCATCCAAAGGGACTTGGAACTGTTGGAACAAGCCTAATAGACCCACCTTGTTGATAATTTAAAGCAGCAAAAGAAGAAGAAAGTGACAATGATCATAGACAAATGTCAGTAGGTGCCTATTAACACTGAATGCCATTTTGAAAAGACTTTTGAAAAAGAATGGGGGGAAAAGATGTCTACTTAAGGAGCCAGTTCCATGAAGTCCATAGGAAACTACAAGTGGGTTTAGGCAGGATTGCAGGAGGGCAAATATGTTTTTTTTTTTTTTTGGTCAGCTTCCTTTTGTGGAAAAAAACAGAAGATGGATGAATGGATGGATGGATGGAAGGAAGGAAGGATGACAGAAAGACAGACAGGAAGACAGGCAGACAGACAGACAGACAGATAGATAGATATTGTAGCTCGCAAGGTAGCTGGATGTATGTATGTATGTATATATGTATGTATGTATGTATGTATGTATGTATGGATGGATGGATGGATGGATGGATGGATGGATGGATAGATGATAGTAGATAGATGATATAGATGGATGGATAGATAGATGATACAGATGGTGGTTGGAGAGATAGATTAGATAGATGATATAGATTGTATATAGTAGATAGATAGATGATATAGATAGATATAGATAGATAATAAAATGATTGATTAAGTTGATGATAGACAAATAATAAATAGGTAATATAGATGGATAGATGGTGTAGATAGATAGATAGATAGATAGATAGATAGATAGATAGATAGATAGATAGATAGATAGATAAATAAATTAGGTGATATAGAGGAGCAAAATAGGATTCATCAAAACTTGGACTGAGTAAATTCTCACATGCCCTTCAAATAGGCTTTCATCTTCTCCAATTTCAGAGTGCCTTCCTTGACCCACTGAATCTCTGAGGGATCCACATTCCATCAAAGTTCTGGTTGGTGTTCCAAATGTATTACTAAACATTTCCATGTTCAGAATGCACAACCTTTTTGGCAAATGTTTTTATTGGCAGTCATGGGTGCTATTGGGTCATGGTTTAACAGCTTAATAATTGCTAGGGATGTGTGTCTTTCTGGCTTTTTAAAAATTTTTCTTGTGCTACAGGAGGTAACAATAGATGGAGCCCTACAAAGACTTGCATTGATTCAGCTGTGTGGGGAATTCCTGTCATGGACTCGACTAGAGAAAGCTGTAGTTATAAGCAGATATCTTTGTACATAAATCTTGCTGAATGTAATGGGATTTATTTCTCCTGAGCTTTGCTGGAGAGAATCAAACTGTAGAACTGTTAAAAAATGTTTTAAGATTTTTTTCTTTGAATGGCAGAAATTGATAAGTGTAGTTGTATAGTCTTGGCTGTGATTCTGAACAGTCTGACTTATATCTGAGCTTTGACCTATTAAGGACTTCCTCATTAAGAAACCAAGACAGAAGCATGCTGTTAACCCTAGCAAGGGAGAATCAATTCTGGTGTATTGAGTCTAAAAGAGGAAATGTAAGTGAAGAGACAACAGAAATAATTAATAGGGTTTTATTTGCTGTTGATATACCTCAGTGGGAAATTTATTTATTACACCTATTTATTTGTTCAATTTATTTGCCGCCTTTCTCACCTTTAAGTTACTCTAGGCATCTTACAACAATAAAAAGGTAGGCATGAAAAGTACAAACAAAACAGAAGTAAAATGACAGAAAAGTAAAATAAACAATGAGAAAGAGAAAGAAAATGAGAATACATCAATATGGTAAGAAAAGATGGAAGGATGGAGAGTAGAGAGCAAGGAAGGGAGGTTCCAGTTGTATGTAATTGCTGCTATGTATACTGTCCACTATTGTAAACTGCTGATGTTTCATATTTTGTCAAAGAAGACAAAGTTCCTTGGGGAGAAATTGATAAAAGATTGTGAATGGGTAAAAAAATGAGAGCCTTAGAGAGGAATATCATTGTAAATATTCATTTTTTTTCTTTGAAAAACACATGCATTCACACCCAAGAATAAGCATTCATGCATTTCCAGAAAGGGAGAGAGAAAAGAATCACTAAAAGAGAGGCAATAAAAGATATAGAAAAAAGAAAAAAAGCTCTTAAATATGCTAATTATCATATCAATATTAAAACCTAGAAATAATGAATTACTACAGCTGACATTATATGAGCGTGTGTCAGTACAAAAGATTGATGAGCTGTTTTACGGCTGTCCAGTTGCCAATTGCCAAGAAGTAATTTTAAGCTCTTTTCCATTCTTTCTTCATTTCTTTATCTTAAATTAGGATTTAGACTTGGCAATTTGATTGTGCTCTGATTGTGACCTTCAGGCATTATTTCTTGACAAAAGCCAACAGAAGTATTAGAATTAGACTGCAGTCTCTGGATTAAGAAGGCATTCTGTTCCTAATTCCGTTTCTATCTTGAATTTGTATATAAGTTGGAACTTTTATTTACAAATGGACTGCCTATTTCTAAAAAAATGGTGGGCTGGTGTCCTCCATTGAGTCCTTCAGTCATATATTCTTAACCTCGGGACTTCTGTAGTCCTAAGATATCAAGAAATAATGAATGAAGTTCTGCTTACAAAGTGGGATTTCCTAACATCCATAGATTCTTGCCAAGAAAGGAAGCATGTACAGGGTGAGAAAATTAAACAAAGAGATATGACAGAAATTGTCAAGCATGGGAAATCAGGATTCCAGTCAGTTCAAATGAACATATAGGTTTACTGAATTCTAAAACTCTCAACAAGAATCTTAACTACTAATCATCCAAACGACTTGGAGGTAGATAAGGGTCAATGGAATTCAAGGTGAGGTGCTAGTGGACTGGACTTACCATATTTTTTGGAGTATAAGACACACTTTTTTCACCCCCAAAAGCAGGTGGAAATGTCTGTGTGTCTTATACAGCAAATGTTGCTGAAGCCCGCCCACCTGCCAGCCCCCACCCTTCGGCCTTTTCCTCTCAGCAATTTGCCTCCTTGCAGCAAACAGCAAACAGCCTGTTTCAGCTTCAGTACAGCCTGATTAGCACAAACAGCTGATTGTCGGTTGGATTGGCCTCCTGACGATCAGCTATTTCAGGCTGCAGGGATCACCATTGCCTATTGTCACCACTGTGTACCTCATTTTTGGCCTCCATGTGCCCTCTTTTTGGCCTCCGTGCACCACATTTTCCATCCATTTCGATCCCTATCACCCGGAACGGGCTGAAAATGGGGCATGCAGATGCCAAAAACAAGGCTCATGGAGGTGGCAAAAAGTGATGGAAATTCCTGCAGCCTGAAACAGCTGATTGTCGGGAGGCTGATCCAATAATCCAATATCCAATAATCCGATAATCAGCTACTGTGCTAATCAGGCTGTGCTGAAGCTGACCAGGCTGTTTGCTGCAAGGAGGCAAATTGCTGGTAGGCAGATGCAGATTTTTTTTTTCTTGTTTTCTGGCCCAAAAGCTAGGCGCATCTTAATGTTTGGAGTATCTTATACTCTGGGTAGATCTTTTGTGAGCACAAAGGGACTTGAGACTCATGATGCATTTGATCCCTCCCTAAGGCTCAGCCTGATAATCTCTGATAGCAGGGTTGTCAAACTCAAGGCCCATGGGCCAGATATGGCCTGCAATATGGTTGAATCTTGTCTACAGGGCCACCCTGGTCTACTAATGCGAAGAGGAAAGATCAGGCCACCCTGCTTCGGTCCGGTCTACTCAATATAAAGATGAAAATATGCCAGCAGTTTGGGGAGTGGTGTCAACATGCCCATGCAATTGGCCACACCCACCCAGCACCCCAAGATCAACCACAACCCTAATATGGCCCTTGATAAAATTGAGTTTGACACCCCTATCCTACAGAAATATTTGTCTGAATGCTTGCAGAAGTGTGGTATCATTTTTGGATAAGAATTTTGTGTAAGATAAATCTGTCTTGTATCAAAGCTTTCTTTAATTCAATGCTGACTTGAAGTGCTGAAATTTGGTCTTAATTACCTAAAGAGCATCTGAATTGGGTGGAAAAAACTGTCAGGTAGTCTCCTTTTTAAAATAACAATAAGCCAGATGCCCCCACAAAGGCTTACAATCTGATGCATGCTGCCTAGCATTCATAGACAGATTGCAGTGCCCTTCAGATATACATTATCACTGCAAAATTCTCAGAGAGAATTGCAGGGTGATACCAGATAAGGGGAGATTGGAATATTATTCTTGAAATAACAATAGGTAACAGAAAAGTAACAGTTCCACCTGTTATTTTAGCATCTGTCACCACTCCTCCAGGCACAGATTTTTTGGAGGCGGGTGGGGTGGGCTGCCCTGATTTGTCTTTTAATTAAAAATGTTATCAGCAGTTTGGGCCTATGTAGGAGAGTTAATAGCAAGGTTTTTTAAAAAAATGGTGTTATTACTTACAATATCTGGTAATACAACAAAGGTGTTATTTTTTAAATTTCATTTAAATTATTTTTTATCATTATTTCATAAAGTCCCCTTGGCTTCTTTCTTGTCTTTTTTCTTAAATTGTGAAGCCTTAGTGTATGGAAAGTAAAGAAGTTTTCTTCTTTGAGTTTTTCTTTTTTAATTGCCCTTTTCTGAATCTCTCTTAGTGTTCAGTATCACAGGACATTGGAATTGCAGGTTTTACTGGAGAGTAACCAGGCGATCCCGGGGGCTTTACCTTTGAAAAACTTACATCAACCTGTCAATTTGTAAAACTGGTTGGGCAATTTAGAATAGAATAGAATAGAATAGAATAGAATAGAATAGAATAGAATA
>BLBF01000026.1:29423294-29435093 GCA_015471245.1 Laticauda colubrina
TAGAATAGAATAGAATAGAATAGAATAGAATAGAATAGAATAGAATAGAATAGAATAGAATAGAATAGAATTCTTTACTGGCCAAGTGTGATTGGTCAAGTGTGATTGGACACACAAGGAATTTGTCTTGGTGCATATGCCCTCAGTGTACATAAAAGAAAAGATACATTTGTCAAGAGTCAAGAATCATAAGGTACAACACTTAATAATAGTCATAGGGTACAATAAGCAATCCAATCATACAGCAATCATGCAACAAGGTTACAGTCATAAGTGGGAGGAGATGGGTGAAAGGAAGGATGGGAGGATTAATAGTAATAGTAATGCTGACTTAGTAAATAGTTTGACAGTGTTGAGAGAATTATTTGTTTATGTGGTGACCCAGGGCATGGCACAAAGGCTACACAATCAGATAATCGATAAGAGTCCCTTTATTATCTCCAACTTTGCCCTCAATGTCCAGATTACCTTCTGGAAAACTCTCCCAGTCTGAAAAACTCTCCCAGGAACAGCCTTTGACTACAGAAAATTTAAGTCCAAAACATGGCCAACACAAACTGTAACTTTAAGTCCAAACTGAAGTAATTAGTTTGGCAGGGCAGGAGCAAGAATTCCACACTTGAAGGCATGGCAAAACTGACATAGTTGGAAAGATGCTAGGAACACAGATAAGCCACAACAGCACAAGATAAAGTCATGTTGGCTCCCAACAGCCTGCTGCATGCAGCCTACCTTTTTTATAAACTGTCTTCCCAGCTGCGACTAATAAAGGGAATCAGGGCCCTTTCCTTCCCCTAAAGCCATGCAACCCATGTTGCTCTCTTATCTTTCTTTCTTGCATGCCCTAGGATGAAGAGGGGGTGGGCCTGATTCTTCCTCTGAACTCCCTCTCCCTTGTTCTACCTCTCCCCTGTTCTGCCCAGCCAGACTTTGCCCTTCCCCAGTTTCCTCCACAGCCAACAGAGCCACATTCCAATTCCCTGTCAGCTGTTTGGCTTCCTCCCTGGATTCAGACTCTGACAGGGGCATGACAGTTTAACAGAGTGATGACATTTGGGAACAACTCTCCTTGTATCTAGTTGTTCAGGTGTGCAGTTCTCTATAGCATCATTTTGAGGGTAGGAGTTGGAACAATTTATGTCCAGGATGCGAGGGGTCTGTATTTTCACAGCCCTCTTTTTGACTCGTGCAGTATACAGGTCCTCGATGGAAGGCAGGTTGGTAGCAATTGCTTTTTCTGCAATTACTGTAGATGTTGGTATATAAGTATACATGAATCCATTTGGGAAAGATAGACCCTTTCCTCTAAGCTTTACTCCCTGATGCATTTTGTCATCAAACCGCTGCACGTGTTCCTTTCCTGCCCCACATACATGGGTGATTTTTGAGTCAATTATATCTTCTTAAGCTTCACTGTTGTTTTCTGCCTCTGGCTGTGAAACAGTAAATGCCAGGCTATTCTGTTCAGTGAAGCAAGAATTAAATAATAGGTGTGCCAAGCCTGTGGCAGGGTTCAGTTCTTAGATGACAAAAGTGTAAAAGAGGGCTTTTGGTATGTGGAGCAGGGAAGCTGCAAATAAAAGGCGCTCCCAGGTATTTGGATGGTGCAAAATCTGCCTGGAGTCAGGAAGATCACATCGTTCCATAGGGAGCATTTGTTTAATTAACTTCAGCCAGACATTGTGAAAAGGGTCAGATGCCACCTAGTGAGACACGGTCTCTTTCCATGTTTGAAGAAGTCTTCGTTTATAGGCTTTTGCACTCTCTGTTGTTCCTTTGAGGCATGTGTTTGATGTAATATTTATAGGAGATTATGTTACTTTGGATTATCCACTCTTCAACTGCCTGTTATAGCTTTTGACCTCGCGTGCTGTTTCAGGATGAAGGCGCAGAGAAATTCTGAAGATTAAAAAGAGGCAAGTTGTTCTCAAGGCAGGCCTTGTTTGGGAGGAAAAGGGAATGGTTGGTCCTATCCAAGTTATTTTTCTTGTTACATATAAGAACAGGTAGAGCAGCTTGTTTGAGCATTAATTGTGCTGATAGAAAGTCTACAAGGCAGAAAACTGGTCCAGTTTAAGGATGCCAATGGCTGAATTTATAATATGCTTGAAAGGACAAATTTAGATTTAATATACGGTAAGTCTATGATTCTCTTTCCTAGCATTTATTTACAAATAACCAAAGCCATGCTTCAGATGCCATTAAGTAAACTCTTTAGGATATTGTCTTATCTATTTTCCTCTTAAGATGTATAATGGTGGAAGAGGAGGAAGAGAGAGGCTGAAGGCTTCTTGGTAGTTAATTAGGGATTTTGAAATATTTTATTAATAGTTTCTCAAAAGCATTTCTAATGTAAACTTATTGCAGCATACAAAGAAAGAGAAATAGGCAACATTTTAGTGACCAACAACATTTTTTAAAAAGTGCCACATTGATTTCCACTCTGAATTGAAGTCCACACTGATGATTTAAGGTAGGAAAAAATTGAAACACACACATACACACACAGACACAAAACACACACAGAGAGACACACAAAACAGAGAGAGAGGGAGGGAGGGAGAGGGAGAGAGGGAGGAAGAAAGTGAGGGAGAGGGAGAGATAAAGAGAGAGAGAGCTCTCCTGTAAATTATTTTATAAATTATTATAAAATAGTATTTTTTTATACATTTATTTTTACGATAGTGTTAAATATAGAGCTTCCATCAAAGGTTCAATAATTACTGTAGGTAGCTGAAATTCAATAGCATGGTTAGGGGCTAAGCATGGGACTCAATGGTACTCAATTCATGGCTATAGGATGCTCACTCATGCTGTAGATTATTAAAATAACCTTGGCAAATTATGTGCTTGTTTTGTTTTGGAAACGAAAAGAAACCTACCCTGTGCTGTTAAACTTCAGGACTCAATAATGATGATGCTATGCAAACAACCAGCACCTTAGTAATTGGAGTTTGAAGAAACAGGATAGATGAGTATTGATGCTTTTGAACAGTAGGTGGGAATACATGCATGGGAACAGCAAGAAAACAACCCTATTGATGTTATTGTATGCTTAACATCATTTAAACAATTTACATGCTCACCTATCTTCTAAAAGTAATCTTGGCTGGCATACGCAAGTTCAAAATAACAAGAATCATTACATTTTAGAGGGACTGTTTAAATTCCAGAGGATCTGATAAATCAGGGATACTAGTTACTATTCTGGATTATCTGTATTAACAAATCACTGTCTCCAATTTAAAAGCCCAGACAGTAGAGCAAAATGGTTATAATTATAGTGCGTATGGAGCTCAGGTTTGAAAGGAGGGGTCCCTGAGCCTGATAGTTTTCTTTCAGACACTGCATTACCCAAACATCAGAGCTAATGCTAGACAGCACCAAGGACCTCTCAAATCACTGTTTCTCCACTGAGGAAGACATACTGGGACATTGCAGATTAAAAAAAAAAAATTGGAATACTTGAAGGCAACAACTTTTTGTTTTTTTTCTTCTTCTCTAAGCTACTCCATTTCCTGTTTCCCGACAAGAGATACTGGCTTGACAGGATCCTTTGCTCTTGGTGATATCACTTAAAATAATAATAAAAAAAAATTCCCCACCTTCTTCCAGTAAAAGCAACGGTGAAAATGTCCCACCCCCTATTTCTTTCCTGATGGAATCAGAGAACAGTAATATGTGCTATAATAATAATAATAACAATTTTGCTGTACTCTCTGGGCTTTTAAATTGGCAGAGGGCACAAAATTACCAAGTTAAAGAATAGAGGAGCGAAGCTGAACCTCCTGAAAACCATGGCAGTGAAATGAACGTAATCATTTAATAGGGGAAGAATCAGAACATGACAGCCATGTTTTAGGGGTCTTCACCTGTGAAATGTTGGTCTAGCAATTTCTGAAATGATGCATACAGAGTGCCCATAGCTCTCTCTTCCCCCACCCTTCCTTGGCCAGTTTCCAAAGCTCTGTTTTCCTTTATTCAGCAATTCTTGATAACATTTCTCACCATATGTTCAGGCAAGAATAGCAGATGTGTCCTGTAACAATTAACAGAGCATTCTGATTTGGGAGTAAAGTTTGGATCATTCATAATTAATTTTCATCATCCTGGTTTTTAAGGTGTTTTTCCTTTTTTTTTTTGGCTTAATTGTGCACTCTTGTATCACTCTTGCATTCAAATTTGGCACCTTCCAGCCAAGATTTGCAGTCTTTCTACATGCAACTCCATCAGACAACTGACAGCGCATGTGCCTTTACTCATTTAGTTATTTGAAGAAAAACCAGGAAGTTTTCAGCTTTCTAAAATGCCATGCATTTACACAAACCTGCATTTTAGATGTGAACATACAGATTAAAATAATAATAATAATAAATGAACATTTTACAAGGCAGAGGCATATAATTTATATACACCAATTATTAATGGGGACACTCCTGCATTGCTGTATATTTCTTACACTATTTGACACCTTTTTAAATAACTCTGAATTCCAGGAATTTCAGGGAAAGCCATAGCGTATATAACATTTGGCTTCTTGACAGGTGAGGAAGCAGTGGCTGCTGTTCTTGCCACTTCCTGTTTATAACTGAGGAGAGATGACTAATATTAGTCAAAAACTTTGCCCCGCATTTATCAGTTCTCATATGGTTTGATCAAAAAATAACTTAGATTTTTTCTGTTAAAGGAGAGGAAATTGTTGATGGACGTTTGACCAATGAGTATAATGTTTGCACTGATTTAATTACAAATTGAAAAGAGTGCCTGTTAAAGTCTTGCTCCCCCACCCATAGTGATCTGCTGCTTCCCCTGTTTCCCCACACTTCCTTTTGGTCCAGGGAAAAGATATCAGAAAGTTTTCCAGTTTGTACTGTTACTCGAAAATGCTTCTCTTGGAGAGTATCTGTGGAGGTTTTCAGTCACCCAGGTCATGGTTGTCCCAAAGATGCTTTTTCAAGAGGCAACTGGACTTTCTGGTTTTTCTTTGAAGACTTTTCGCTTCTCATCTTCGTCAGCTTTGAAGAAACATCTTCAAAGAAAAACCAGATAGTCCAGTTGCCTCTTGAAAAAACACCTTTGGCTTTTCTTGGAGGATTTGTTTGTTTATTTGTTTGCTTGTGGGCTCATATGTGGATAAGGGATGCTTCTCCCTTGCTTTAATATTTCTTACTAAACTGGGACAGTCTCCAGTTGGTTATTGTCCATTGCAGCAACATAGATGCTTCGTGCATTCTTGGGCTGCAATTTCTCATCTGGATCAGAACAGCACATGGAGAGAGTAAAAAAATGTTGCTGCTGATGTAAGATACTGTCTAAGTAACATACTGATTTTCTTTTACCTTTCTAGCTGATGGAAGGAAAGAGGAATATAGATCGTTAAGGCTATTGCTGAGATGGACTTATGTAAGTTGAGAGCCTTGTCATAAAAGTGACCTTTTCATCAGGTTGTTAGTTAGAAGTTTTTCGGGGATCTAGTTGGACTACAATTATGAACTAGCTACATAGTTCTTGCTGTTCTTCAGAACTATTTTTTCCAATCTGGGCACCCTCCAGATACGTGGACCTGCTCCTTGATTAGAATAATATGCCTATTCAATCAGTCAATCAATCACTTTTTCTTAATCAAAATGATGTTTAAAAAGAGGATGGCAAGAAATTTAACAGAATAACAGGACAGTAGAGTTTGAAAGGACCCTGGAGGTCTTCTAGTCCAACCTTCTGCTCAAGCAGGAGACCCTAAATAATTTCAGAGAGATGGTTGCCTAATCTCTTCTTTAAAACTTCCGGTGTTGGAGCACCCAGAGTTTCTGGAGGCAAGGCCTTCTGTTGATTAATTGTTATCACTGTTAGGAAGTTTCTCCTTAATTCCAAATTGCTTCTCTCCTTGATTAGTTTCCATCCATTGTTTCTCATCTTGCCTTCTGGTGCTTTGGAAAGATTCCCAAAAGTTGAAGTTTCCTTATTAGATGGACTACCACTTTGGAGAAAACACTTTTATTATCTCCTGAGTCTTCTCATTCTACAGCACTTTCAATCATATTCTGGTAGATTTTGCAAGCACTGATGGAAGCCTTGTGTATAGTAACACAAAGCCTTTCATTAAATAGATAATCTATCAAGTCCCTGGAGCCTGCTGGAGCTCTGCTCTGCAGCAGGTTAGCCACAGAAAAACCCAAAGTTAACATGTAGTAATCTGTTTGTGACCAAGGACTCACAACAACATCTTTTAACTCAAGATCATAGCAGCACTGCACCAAGATAACAGAATAACAAGAGTTGGAAGGGACCTTGGAGGTCTTCTAGTCCAACCCCCTGCTGAAGCAGGAGACCCTATACCATTTCAGAGAAATGTTTGTCCTGCTTCATCTTAAAAGTTTCCAGTGATAGAGCATCCACAATTTCAGAAGGCAGATCTTTCCACTGGTTTATTATTCTCACTGTCAGGAAATTTCTCTTCAGTTCTAGGTTGGATCTCTCCTTGATCAGTTTCCATCCATCACTTGCCTTCTGGTGCTTTTTTCTTGCCTTCTGGTGCTTTGGAGAACAGATTGACACCCCCCCCCCTTTATGGGTCAGCAGCCCCCCCAGACACTGCTGTCATGTGTTTGTCCCTTCTTTGCTTCAGTAATAACACACTCTTGTTGTTTCTTCATCAGCCATTACCCCATAATGACATTAAGAGTATTGAGGGACACTCAAATGACAACCATTTTCTTGCTTTAAAAGGGTTTTTGTGATGGAAAAAAAGGGTATAGTCATTTTGCAGGGATAAATGAGCTCCAGTGTTATTTTGAAATCACCCAGGATAACTTAAAATGTATTCCTTTGATAAAACCAGGCACAGTGGCTGCTATAAAGGGATTAAAAATGCCTCAACTCATTTTTTCGTGTTAGGTTTTTGTCAGCACTGAGCAGCTGTGAGGTTTGGTTACCTATCTCCCCCTTCTCTTCTAAGATTTCCAAACATATTGCTACCAAGAAAGACTGTAGAGGGATGGACATACAGCAATGCATGCATTCCACAGCAAGGGGAGATAAGCTTGCAAATATTAGAATTAGAATTATTTTATTGGCCAAGTGTGATTGGACACATAAGGAATTTATCTTGGTGCAAATGCTTTCAGTGTACATAAAAGAAAAGATACATTCGTCAAGAGTCAAGAATCATGAGGTACAACACTTAATAATAGTCATAGGGTACAATAAGCAAACAGTCCATATAAATCATAAAGATACAAGTGACAAAGTTGCAGTCATACAGTCACAAGTGGGAGGGGACGGGTAATAAGGAGTGATGAGAAGATTAAGAGTAACAGTAATGCAGACTTTGTAAATAGTTGGACAATGTTGAGGGAATTATTTGTTTAGCAGAGTGATGGCACCGGGGAAAAAACTGTTCTTATATCTAATTGTTTTGGTGTGCAGAGCTCTATAGCATCATTTTGAGGGTAGGAGTTGAAGCAGTTCAAGTCCGGGATGAGAGGGGTCTGTAAATATTTTCACATCCCTCTTTTTTTCCCTCTCGTTAAGCAAAAAAGTGGATTTGCTTTCTTTGTCTTTTTCATAAAGTGGCTGATTCAGCATAAACAAAACAATGGGGAAAAAAGAAGTTTTATTTTAATACCACAGACTTCAGTAAAGCTTTCTTCAAGTTATATGATTGGGTCTAAGGTATCTGGCAAAATAGGCTGGAGCAGGGCTCAGTGGTTAAGACACTGGACATGTTGGCTGTAAAGTTGGCAGTCCAGGTTCGAGACGCAAGCGCCATGCGATGGGATGAGCTCCTGATCTTGCCTCAGCGCCAGAGGTGGTATTCAGCAGGTTCTGACCAGTTCTGGAGAACCAATACCAGAAATTTTGACTCATGTGGAGAACTGGCAAATACCACCTCTGACTGGCCCTGCCCCATCTATTCTCTTCCTCCCAAGTCCCATCTGATCGGCTGGGACTTCTTTTGTTGCCCTGCAGAGGAGAACAGAGCTGGAAAGCAGGTTAGTGGGGTGGGGAGGGAATGGGATTTTGTAATATCCTTCTCTTGTCACGCCTACCAAGCCATGCTCACCAAGCCATGCCCACCAAGCCACACCATGCCTGCCAAGCTGCACCCACAGAACCAGTAGTAATATTTTTTGAATCTCACCACTGCTCAGCTCCTACCTAGCTAGCAATTCAAAAGTATGCAAATGCAAGTCGATAAGTAGGTACCATTCAGGGGGGAAGGTAACCATGCTGGCTGCATGATCATAGAAATGTCTTCAGGCAGCGCTAGCTGCGTGGCCTTGAAACAGAGATGAGCACTGCCCCTCTTAGTCAGCAATGACCAGCAGAGTAAAATTCATAGGGACTCCTTTACTGTTTTTTTGTTTAATATGGCAAAATAAGACTCTCTGCCCTGTACTTTTCTTGTCAGAGTACCTTCTTAAAGATGTGACATAGTTTTGTATTTTACTTTCAAACTCTAAATTCTTCTACTTTAATTTGAGCCAGGGTATATTTGATTTAAATCAAGTCGGTTTAAATCATGATTTAAATCATGACTTAAATCACTAGTAAAAAGGCTTGATTTAAGGCCATGTCACACTGCCCAATGGATGCAAAAAGGACACAACGGACGAGCAAAATGTTCCATCCGTTGTTATCCGCTCTCAAAAGGGGCAAAAATTTGCATAAGCAGAGCAGATAACACGGAAAGGAACGGACGTGGGGAGGACGCAGAGCGGATGTATAGAGGATGCAGAGCGGATGTATAGAGGATGCGTAGAGGATGCATAGAGGATACGTAGAGGATGCGTAGAGGATGCAGAGCAGATGCAGAGCGGATGCAAAGCGGATGCAGAGCGGATGAGCTGCATCCGCTTTCATCCTTTCTCCATCCGTGCTACTAACGCTACGCATCTGTTCTGCTTCCTCCCTGCGTCCGTTTACCGCTGGAACGGATTTGAGTTGTGCAGATGCATAACGGATGCCTAGCAGATATAGCAGATGCGTAATGGATGCAGAATGGATGTCCCCCGTATGCCTAGAGGATGCAGAACGGATGCATTGGATACATTTTCCGCTCAAAAGTTTTGGGCAGCTCAAAACTTTCTGAGCGGATGAAACATCAATAAACGGATGCTGGACGGATAGAGAGGAAGCAAAACGGAGGCAGTGAGTACATCGCGTTAACCAACGGATGGCAAGCTTTTTTGTCCGTTTTACATCCTCTTTGCATCCGTTGGTGCAGTGTGACATGGGCTTAAATAATCAACTCAATTTAAATCATAATTTTTAAAGAGCAACTGTCATCTCTGTCCTGCAGCTGCTTTTCCTCTGACTTGCTATTGACTCACTGACAGTCTCAATATTGCAGAATATACAGCCTCATGCTACATAACTATTTATTTTATTTTTATTTATTTTAATTTGTCAACCGCTTACAAGATAATAGGTATAGTAAAAACATAGTTATGAATACATGAAATGGGTACATATAAGAAAAATAAAAGAAACAATAGGACAGGGATGGTAGGCACATTGGTGCTCTTATACATGCCCTTAAGCTCCATTTCATGCTCAATAAACTAAATTATTAATCTATCCTACATAGAAAACTATCTTTAGATAGATTTTTACTCCAAAAACATTTTATTAAAATAAATTTGATAAAAAAAAACCCCCAATATAAATTTAAAAAATCCATTTTTTTAATTATCAATTTTTATGCACCCTGATTTGAGCAAATTGCTACCTCCATGTCTTCCTTTAGGCCATGGCAATGATTTTTATATTGGGAATAGGGAATAGTGATGCCTAACTCTGAGGAGTTTTCTGTAGGCATCTATAATGAAAAGGAGTATAGCTTGAGTTTATTGATGAATGGTCTGCAAATTTTGTGGCTCAGCTTTTGATGAAGATGAATGCTATTATAAGCATCCCTTCCCTAACAGTAACCCTCTCTTACCAGGTTGATCCCTGGTGTCTATTAAAATTTACAGTAATACACATGGCGATGGATGCATTCAGGCATTGAAGAAAGGAATGATTACTTTCTTTGAGATTTATAACCAGGCTAATGAAGAAAGTGGTTTTAGATGGAAATGCATCTGGCCAGGGATTTTACTATTAGCAAATTACCTTCCTGAGTTATAGTAATGTATATGTCACCTAGTCTCTTCCCATTTGTAATATTTCAGTTATTTTGGATTCATAAGTCCAGGGTTACTATACTGATATTATATAATATACTAATATTATCCATAAACAGCGATGGCACAGTGGTTAGAATGCAGTACTGCAGAGTACTTCTGCTGATTGCCAGCTGCCAGAAATTTGGCAAATCGAATGTCACCAGGCTGAAAGTTGACTCAACCTTCCATCCTTCCGAGGTCAGTAAAATGAGGACCCAGATTGTTAGGAGCAATAGGCTGAATCTGTAAATGGCTTAGAGAGGGCTGTAAAAGCACTGTGATGCAGTATAGCAGTCTAAGTGCTGTTACCCAACATATCATTCCCATAATACATTATGGTTGATCTTACCAAAATAACATATGGATTTTGTTAATCATTTGGTCATAATTTTAGGCAGCATGTTTATATCCCCTGAGTGTTTTGTTATCCCTTAGATTAGTCAGTGTGTGAAACTATGAAGCTGTGTGTGGGCCTGGTGGAAGCAAAGGTGGCTTGCGAGGATGGAATAATATGGAGAATTTTATTCGATGAGGTTGGGGTAAAGCAGATTTAATTATCTAAATTGAATTATCCAAAAGAACTCCTGCTTTTAATTTCTTCAGCTTAACTATCTATCCCATTTCTGCCCTTTGTGTGATGCTGCTCACCCTGAAAGGGAATAGTATAATGATATGTATGTAGGTTATTGTAGTTTTTATGGCAGACATTTTTTTCTCATCACCTAAATGTTTCCATGGAAAGGAAGGGATCAAAAGTAGGACTTTAAGTAGTCAGAACATGAGCTTTTTGCTCATTAGCAATGACCTTCTCTTGTGGGTCAGGCAATTTTGTTCACTTATATATTATCTCCAGTACTATAGACAGGGCATCAAGAAGCAGAAATTTGACCCCAAATGGAGCAATGAGACTTGAAGCAAATGGGGACTACATCATTTTGTTTATTGGAAATAAAATTCACTGTTGTCATAGTTCAAGAATCCTTGTTTTGTGGCAAACATGAAATTGAAAATTTCAGATATCGGAACTTCTTATGCCCACCTATTCTTTAAAATTCAGAGTTACTGCTTTCAATATCATTTCATCATAACACGAACCAGGAAAATATTATAGAACAAGTGGAAAACCCAAATGCATTAAGGTAAATCATTTTTTTTTTTAAAAAATGGTCCAACAAAATCAAATAACTACCGTGTTTCTCACATTATAAGGCCAGGCCTTATTTTTTTTTGACCCCCCAAAAAACGGCTAGGCCGTCTTTGTGGTGGTGACTTAATTCCCCCCTTTGAATCCCTGGGTAGGCGGGCGGTGACAGCTTGGGGTTCGGGAGGACTTCCGCCACCGGCCAGTCAGGGCTCCTCCCTGCAACTGGAGCCCTGAGGAGACACTTGGCTTCAGACGCTTCCATCGCCGCCTTCTGAGGGAAGGCGCTCACCCGAGAGGATCTCTCCCTTTCTCTCTCTCTCTCTCTCTCCCCGCAAGGTCAACGTCTGCACTGCGGATGAGGAGGAGGAGGCTGCAGCCGGTTCCTTCTGCTTGCTGAGAGGTGAGGAAGCTGCAGCTTTGTAGAGCAAGCGAAGCGCTGCTCGCCCAGGTGAGATTTGGGAACGAGGGGCAGGAGGAGGCACGCAC
>BLBF01000026.1:29435193-29446951 GCA_015471245.1 Laticauda colubrina
CTCTGGCGCGGCCCTGGCGGGATGAGTGGAGGGTCCGGCGTGGAGGCCCTCGCTGCCTTGGTGAGAGCTCTGCTGCTGGGAAGGAGGGCCCACCTGTCAGCTGCGCTGGGCACCCCAGGCTAAGCTGACAGGTGGGCCCTCCTTCCCAGCGGCAGAGCTCTCACCAAGGCAGCGAGCGCCTCCCCGCCGGACCCTCTGCTCATCCCGCCAGGGCTGCGCAAGAGCCGTGCGGGCTGGGCAGAGCCAGGAAAGTGAGCTGCGAGTGTGTGCATGCCTCCTCCTGCCCCTCGTTCCAAATCTCACCCGGGCGAGCAGCACTTTGCTTGCTCTGCAAAGCCACAGCTTCCTCACCTCTCAGCAAGCAGAAGGAACCGGCTGCAGCCTCCTCCTCTTCCGCAGCGTAGACGTTGACCTTGTGGGGAGAGAGAGAGAGAAAGGGAGAGATCCTCTTGGGCGAGTGCCTTCTCTTGGAAGGCAGAGACAGGAGTGCCTTTAGCCAAGTCTCCTCAGGGTTCTGGTTGCAGGGAGGAGTCCTGACTGGCTACACGTGGCTGCACCAAATGCCACGGTGTTCCTCTAACACTGCAGCAGCAAGGGAGAAGGAAAAGCAACAGTGGTGGAAGGTCTCCCGGTATGAAGTGCCCCACCAACGTAGGCAGCACCATATCCCGGCATGCAAGTACTTCCTAAATGCAAGCCCCCCCGCCATTCCCCCCCATTTCTCATGTTTAATATGGGCCTTAATTTGGGGGGAGGGGCTTAATTCAATTTTATAAATTGAATGCCTATAAAACATGGTGGGGCTTCCTATTGGTGGAGGCCGTATTGTTGGAGAAACATGGTATTACATTGAACTGTGCTGGAGGTTATTCTGCCTGTAAACCTATTCTTGGTTTCAATTTTTGTATGTAAGGAATGGGATAAGTAATACATACATTTTAAAATACCACTAGCTGATTTCCAATTTACTTTTTTTTATAGATAACTGATTGGGGTGAATGCTAAAACATGTCCAAATCATTGTGTTACTTTCACTTTTTAATATCTGGCATGTTTTCTGGCTAGCATCAGCCCTCCTGGATATCTTGAAATCCTACTTTAAAAGGATCCATCTATCTTTTTACAGACTAGCTAGCTTGAATGTATTGTTAGTTACTGTATTATGATTAGAATAGAAATGTTTATTAAAATACTGAAAATCTGTATTTAAGTATTGGCCTATAGTTAAAGGAGTTATGTTGCTGAAAAGACCGTATTCATTCTCACAAAAGCTAATAATGTTAAAATGTTGGTGGCAGCATTGAGCTGAATTCTTCATTAAAATGTTGATCCATGTTGGTCCATGTAGATATCAAACTCAAGGCCCGTGGGCCAATCCAGCCTGTGGGGTGCTTAGATCTGGCTTGTGGGGCTGCCCTGGAAACAGTGAAGGACTGGTCTGCAGTGCCTCTACCAGTGAAAACAGAACTCGCTAAAGCCCCTGTCACACTGTACCAACGGATGGAAAGAGGATGTAAAACGGAGAAAAACACTTGCCATCCGTTGGTTAACGCGATGCTTCTGTTCTGTACTCACTGCCTCCGTTTTCCTCTCTATCTGTCCAGTATCCGTCTATTGACATTTCATCCGCTCAGAGGGTTTTGAGCTGCTCAAAACTTTTGAGCGGAAAATGTATCCAATGTGTCCATTCTGCATCCGCTAGGCATACGGGGGAAATCCGTTCTGCATCCGTTACACATCCGCTATATCCGCTAGGCATCCGCTGTGCATCCGTGCAACTCGCATCTGCTCCGACGCAGGGAGGAAGCGGAACGGATGCGGAATGGACATGCAGCGTTAGTAGCACGGACGGAGAAAGGATGAAAGCGGATGCAGCTCGCAAAGAAAGCATTTAAAATGGAAAAAACGTTCGCAGAGGGGACCTATCTTGGATATTAAGGATGTCTACAGGATGCCTAGAGGATGCAAAGAGACACATAGTGGAAAACCTATATTGCCTATAAAAAGGGGGAGCAACTCACCTGGATCTCACTTTCAGCCCAGCAGCCCAGCTGTGCAGACCTCTGCAGCCTTCATCTGACTCTTGCTCTTCCATAGCATACAGTCATGTCCACTTTGGATTGTAACAAACTACTTTTGGTAGCCACCATCGTTCTGCAACAGTACGAAGCCATCTACAGGCTCTTTCACCTGTTCTATGCGAAGAAAAGGAGGCGGCCAAGAAGTGTCTGGGTCCGAAGATGGATCACTAGAAGAGCAGAGTATGGACTGTATAACAAGCTGATGGTGGAGCTGAGGAACGAAGACCCTCGTGCATTCCAGAACTTCATGAGGATGCCGTCAGCCATGTTTGACAAAGTTGTGCAGCGGCTGACACCCAGGTTGACCAAGGCAAACACCAACTTCTGGCCCAGCCTGGACCCTGGGCTCAAGGTGGCACTCACTCTGCGCCACCTGGCCTCAGGGACCACCTACAGGAGCATACAGTACGGCTGGAGGGTGCCACACAACACCATCAGCATTGTGGTCAGAGAAGTGGTGCAGGCCATCATCAAAGAATAAATGGAGGAGCTCCTACAGTGCCCCTCCACTAAGAAAGGATGGAAGAAAGTTGCAAAGCAGTGGTATCAGAGATGGAACTTCCCACATACCGTTGGAGCCATAGATGGCAAGCACATGGCCTGCAAATCTCCAGCCAAGTTGGGGTCCACTTATTTCAACTACAAGGGCTTCTTCAGCATCGTCCTCTTCGCCATGGTCAATGCTGACTACAAGTTCATGTACATCGATGCTTCAGGCAACGGCTCAGCTTCAGATGCCCAGGTATACAATGCCAGTCACCTCAAGGAGGGGCTAGAATGCAACCTCATCGTGGGCTTCCCAGATCCAGACCCCCTGCCCAACGACACGCAAGATGTGCCCTACTTCATCGTGGGGGATGATGCCTTCTCCCTCAGAACCTACTTCATGAAGCCCTACACCTCCAGACTCCTCACCCGTGAACAGAGGATCTTCAACTACAGGCTGTCCAGGGCAAGGCGGGTGGTGGAGAACGCCTTTGGCATCCTGGCCAACAGGTTCCAAGTACTTCTCACCACCATGCAGTATCGCCCACAGACCGTGAGGAGGATCCCACAAGCATGCAAAGGCTTAAACCATTTCTAAAAGTTTCCACCAAGACTTTATTGACAAAAATAAATGAAGCAAGTGTGTGAAGCAAAGATAAACTTTATTAATAACAAGCTGTAAAAGAAAAATGACCCAAGTCAAGTGTCCAAATAAAGTCTACTGTCACTCAGAGGTGTGCCCAGTTTCAGGGGTGAAGGGTCCAGGTGCTGTGGAGGTGTCTGGTGCTGGAGTGCTGGTCTGAAGCCCCACTGGGGTGCCTGGCCCTGAGAGGACAACAGGTGACGGTGTGTTGAGGAAGCTCTTGGACAGCTGGCTCATCCCCGTGATGTTGAGAGCTCCTTCCTCCATGCCATGGGGTGTCAGCCCCAGTACCGACGACAGATGTACTGAGGCCAGGATTGGCTGTGGGGTGGAGGAAGGAGAAGTGTAGTGGGGCTGTCTGGTCTGCAGTTGGGTGAGGACTGCGTGGGTGGCATCAGTGTCATGGGTGGCATCGGTGGCGTCAGTGGCATCAGTGTCGTGGGTGGCATCGGTGGCATCAGTGGAACTGGTGGCAATGGTGTTGTCCGATGACTCTGTGCCTGGCCTGGGAAGGGCTGCTGCCTGTGCTGCTGGACCTCCTGGTAGCCATAGCCCTGGTAGGTGAGGGCCTGTGGAAAGCCTTGGAAGGGGAGTGACATCATCTGGGGTGGAGGAGCAGACCTGGACTGGGTGGGAGCAGGTTCCTCTGGGTCTGGAGGGTTGTGAAGCAGCTCGGTGATCCGGTCCTTCACCACCTGGTACTGGGGTTCCGCCATGTCCGTGAGGGTCTGGTTCACATAGGTGAGGAAGTGCTTGCGGTTGGAGGATGAGGAGTCGGTGTGGACCAGCTGAGAGAGGAGATCTATGCTGCTCCGGGTGGTGTCCCTGATCTCCAGCAGGACAGTGTGGCTCTGCCCCTCCTGTCTAGCTCTCTGCCTTTCTGTGGAGGTGGAGCTGGGGGTGGATGCAGGTAGGGCTGTGGTGGACATGCCGTCTCCTTTCTCCCACTGCACCAGGGAGTCCTCCACACGCTCCACCACAGTTAAAACAGCTGTCCGTGGGTTCTCCGCCGTGGGACGCTCCACAGAAACCTGCCTGGAGACAGGAGCTGACTCTTGGCCAGAAGAGGACTGGCTCTCAGCAGGCCACCGGAGAGAGAGGGTCATGAGAGGGGCTGCAGCTGCTCCTTGGTGGCAGATCTCACCCTCCAGGAAGCTGCACCTGGCCATGACATAGGTCTCTCTGTCTGTCAGCTTAACCGTGGCCTGGCCAGATTTCTTCAGGTGCAGCTTTCCGTACCAGGTGTGCATGTGCTTCCACCAGCCGAGGAGCACATCTGATGTGTAGCCCAGGCTCTCTGACTTCTCTCTCCAAGCAGCCTGCTTCCTTTTGGTGTCCCTGTACAGCCGGTGTCCCTTCCGCCACAGATAGTCATTCTCTCTCAGCCACTCCAGCACCTCATCCTCCTGTTCCTCCTCAATGGAGTATTGCCTCCTCTCCCTATCACGCGTCTGCCTCTTCCTCCCTCTGGCAGGGCCATATGGGCCCTCATGAGAGGGATTTCAAGGTTGTAGGGGCTGCTCCTCCACACCAGCAGCAGCAGCAGCAACAGTAGGATCATCATCATCATCTGCAGCAGCAGCAGCAGCAGCAGCAGCAGCAGCACCAGCAGGATCGTCATCAGCAGCAGCAGCACCAGCAGCACCAGCACCAGCAGGACCAGGATCAGCAACAGCAGAGTAAGCACCAGGAGCCCCAGCAGGACCAGGAGCACGAGCAGTACAAGCAGTACGAGCAAGACCAGGAGGACGAGCAGGACGAGCAGGACGAGCAAGTCCAGGAGCACGAGCAGGACCAGCAGGACCAGCAGGACGAGGAGCAGCTTCAGCAGAGTAAGCACCAGTAGAAGCACCACCGCCAGGAGCAGCATCAGAAGAGTAAGCACCAGCAGAAGCACCACTGCCAGAAGCAGCATCAGCAGAGTAAGCACCAGCAGAAGCACCACCGCCATAAGCATCATCATCAGCTCCTCCAGAAGCAGAAGCAGCAGAAGCTCCAGCCCCAGAAGAGCGAGCCCGTGCTACAGAAGCCCCAGCAGAAGCAGAGTGAGGGCCAGGGGGCGGGAGGGTGGCCCTGTCCCTCTTGCCAGGGCTGGCAGCAGATGGCTGAGGCTTCCTCTTCTTCCCCATGGTTGTGGGGTTGCTGGCTGGCAGGGAGGCTGGCAGGCAGGCAGGCACCAAGGCCGGCAGCAAGGCATGCAGGTAGGGCAGGCTGGCAAGGCACTCAATGTGTCTGGATGCAGGTCTTTCCTCTGAATGGTGACCTGCTTCCGAGCTGCTTCCCTTTATATCTGCGGGGCTGACGCAATACATCCCCCCGCATGCACAGTGAATGCTCCGCATCCGCTAGGCTTCTGCTGTGCATCCGCTAGGCTTCCGCTGTGCATCCGCTTCATCCGCTGTGCATCCGCTTCATTCACTCGGCGTCCGCTCTGCATCCGCTCTTTCCGTTCTGCGTCCACTTTGCTGAGGTCCCCCGGAAGCCTAGCAGATGTGCCATCTGCTCCCATCCGGTCCCATCCGCTAGGCTTCCGCTCTGCATCCATTTTCCATCCGCTCTGCTTCCTCCCCCCATCCGTTCCTTTCCATGTTATTCCACCACTGGTAAGGCTAGTGCAAAAGCCATAGCCATCAAAAAGAGGGATAAAAGAGGGGTATGTGTAACTGGTATTGGGGTATTTATGATGAGAAAAACACAGCAATATGTCACTTTATCCATTGTCTACCCATTGGATGAAGGCCTTTTTTGCATGTTTCCAACCAATATGGTTTATTGGTTGGAAACAGCAATATATACCCATCTATATTTTAGCAAAGAGAAAGTGAAAAGGCAGAGAAGGGAAAAATTGGCATCTTACTATATACCACTGAAGCTGAAAAACTGAATCAAGGCAGATGACTGCCAGACCATATAACCCACTGGACCATGTAAAAGGTCGATCCTATTCTTGAAGTGATAAAAAGACAAAGTCAGTGCTTTGTCTTCATAGAGAAGAGAGGGCAAGGTGGAAGACAGGAGAGAGCAGACTTGCTGCTTTAAAGTTAGCATAGTTTTCTACTCTACTAGCACAGCATTTTCCATCCACCAGTTGTTTGTATTGTTGCATGTACATACTTTTCATTTCTTTAAAATTAAAGAACCCATGATTAGTGCAAAACAAAACCCACCCTAAACCATCCATTTAGAAACCATTCTGAAGCTTTACTTCAATTTAACACAGGGGTGTCAAACTCAAGGCCTGGGGGGCCACCCTGGAAACAGTGAAGGACTGGCCCGTGGTGCCTCTGTCAGCGAAAACGGAGCTTGGGAGGCCCAGGCGGCCCTCCTGAGCTCCGTTTTCACTGGCAGAGGGTTGCATAAGGCAGTCACAGCTGAAAACAGAGCTTAAAAGGGCCATGGGTGGCTCTCCCAAACTCTGTTTTCACTTGCAGAGTGCTTGGGATGCCACAGGTGCCTCCGACATGAGTGATGTCACGTTGGCCATGCCCACCCTGGCCACACCCACTGTCCACCCAAGGTCAAACACAACCCTGATGTGGCTCTCAATGAAATTGAGTTTGATACCCCTGGTTTAACACATTCTCTTTTTACAGTGTTCATCCGTGCCAACTTGTGTATGCTTCTAACATTCCCTTTAATTGTAATGCTTCTAGCAGGAATCTTTTGATTGGAAAGGACCCATGCAGGGATAATAAGCAGACTGGAACCCCATGTGTATTTTGATAACTTTATTAAATTTTTCAGATAAAGAAATTAAAAGTGACAAAAAATGAATAATTAAAGTAGAAGAAACAAAAAGGTAAACCACAAAGAAAGCAAAGTCAAAATTGCTAAAAGAGAAAGAAATAGAACAAAATCACTTCTAGCTTTCCTTTATAACAGATATGAGTTTATATTTGCTTTTACTTTAAATTTATGACATAGCTTTCATTTTTTTCTGTTATCTATCATTTTGTATAATCGTCAAATCCATATGTCACAATTTCATTTTTCCTCTTTCATGCAAAAATTTCAAAAGAGAGTGTCATTCAAATTATTGTCTAATTTACATATATTTTGGTGTTCCCACAGTTTATTTTTTGCCATTTTCCCATTTTTCTGTGTGTGTTCCAGGTATTTTGGATTGCTATTCCCATACTTTTTACCATTTTGTGTCTGTGTTCCAAGTATTTTGGACTGGAATTCACAATTTTTGCCATTTTGTGTTGTTCCAAATATTTTGGACTGCTATTCATACAGTTTTTGCCATTTTGTGTCTATGTTCCTAGTATTTTGGATTGGAATTCCTACAGTTTTTGCCATTTTGTGTGTGTGTGATGCTGGAGACACCAGTTCTCTGCTTTTAATTAAACTGCCTATCCCCTGGACTCAACATCTGAATGTAAAATATAATTCCTGAAGATGAGACATCCATGGGATTTCTTTTATCAGAAGGTTGTAAAACATTTATATTATCTGACCTTGAGTGTATAAATTCGATTTCATCCTCAATTACCACCAGCTTAATTAGCACAAATTCATTTGGCATGTACACCATCATCTTTCAAAAATTCTTCTAAAGGACTTGCCTCATCCCTTACATCTCTTAGCTAGTGAGAATCTGTTGTGGGATTATTCACTTTTTGAACAGTAGCCAGGGCTCCATTCCCCAAATTGTTTTAGTCTTTTTGTTCGAACAATACTACTTCTGTATTTCTTTACCAGGGAGGGGATGGGTGAATTTGAGTGGCATTACTATCTTTTCTAATGATTACATTTGAATATAATTACTGCTTGCAAATGATTTCACAGTAGGACTTGGAAAAGCTTAATTTAAGTTATCAAGACCTATGTAAGGTTTCCTTACCTATGTTTTTCACAGCAACAATTTCTGGCAGAAATCAAAAAACCCACTGCTCAAAAGAGGCAGGCATCTACTTTATTCAGCAACCTTTTAATCAGGATTCCACGTTTGCAGCCAAACTGTGAAATCTTCTTTTACGTCTCTGATTTTTGGAAACTGAGAACCATATGCTATGTTTAGTTTTGCATGTCTTAGATCTCCTTAATTGCATTTGCATCGCAATTAGATTGGTGCATAATTTGAAGAAAATAATGCATTCATTTGTTCTTGCTGCTTAAGTTTTGTCTCTGCATTTGTGGATGTGTTTGCTTGTTTGGAAAGCATTAATGCCATGCTGAATATCTTTTTTAAAAAATAATTAAATAATATATAGCGTTCTATTTTTCTTCTTTTTACAATGTACAAATACAATGTATGTGAATAGCCAAGAGTTGAATAATCAAGTCATTCTAAATTTCATCTTCATTCATGTTAAGAAGGTTGTCTGTGAAATAGTCAGTGGTGGGATTCAACTGGTATAACAACTGGTTTGGTAAGCACATGCTTTGCTACCAGTTCGTCTGAACTGGTCTATATCAGCTGAATCCCACCCCTGGAAATTGTTCTAATGCTAGTTTCATGGCTGGGGAACAAATGGATCATCCAAGGGAAAATTTGGAAAAAGCTAACAGATATTGCAAAGGTCTAGATGGATAGTGGACCTATTTCTGCATCTGAAGATCACATCTCTGATTACATTTGGAATGTAGGTAGTTTTTGACTTACAACCTTTTGTTTAGCAACTGTTCAAAGTAACAATGGCAATGAAAAAAAACCCGCTTATGGCTGTTTTCCCATTTCTATCCATGATCACATGGTTAAAATTTGGGTGCTTGCCAATTAGGTCACAGTTATGATGGTTGTAGTGTCTCAAGGATCATGTGATCACCTTTTGTGACTCTATGACAAGCAAAGTCAAGGAGGAAGCCAGATTCACTTAACCACCAAGTTAAGCAATTAACAACTTCAGTGATTCACTTAACAACTGTGAAATGAAAGGTGGTAAAATGGGGCAAAATGATCTTGCTTAGCAACAGAAATTTTGAGCTCAGTTGTGCTTGTAAGTCCAGGACTGCCTTTAGTTTGTACTGTCTCACTGTTGACTTCCTGAAGTTACTGAGATAGATAGGTATATGGATATACACAGATGACAGATATATAATAGATGATAGATAGATGATGGATGATAGATAGATAAATAGATAGATAGATAGATAATGGATGGAGAGACAGACAATAGGTATATATGCAAAAGGCCTCACACCTTTTTGCAAATACTACACTTTCTTTCCCTGCAAAGCCTGATTTGAAGATAACTTTTAATTTGCTGACCAACTAAAATGTCCCATTTTCCAAAATTTTATTGAGGTAAATTTATGTTATTACCTGTAAATGTATGGCTTTCTAGTGGAATGATGTTAAAATTATTGGGCTTTAAAATGCAATGAAAAATGTGTGATTAAACTGTCTTTTAAATTTTTTCCTGGACACATGGGAATACCTCTTTCAAGAATTGATTGCATGACTAGAGGTTTAATCTAAACACTCACTTTCTTATATATATATTTATTCAGGGAAAACTCACACGTCACGTCCTTGTCCCTCTGCTAAATTTTTGATTGCTTTTGCCAATGTCCTGCTCTCATTTTGCATATGCCAGAGTTACATGGATCAGAAATTGGCCTAAACATGGTCATTCTTATATTATATTAAGTATATTATTATATTGAGAACTTAGGCCGTTGCTCAAGGTCATTGGAAAAAAGGAATCCCAACATTTCTTTGTAACACAGTTTGCTTATTGCTGTGATGGTGGACCTATGGCACATATGCTGGAATTCGGAGAGTCATATCCCTGGGCATGCTAGCCATCACTCATTGTTCTTTTGGGTTCCAGCGCATGGATGTGCACTGGCCAGCTGGTCTTTGCTTGCACAAGAGTACCGGAAACTGAAAAAGCAGATCCCTTGCGCGCATGTGCACTTGGGGAAGCTGAGCCTCAGGTTTTCACTGGGCACATGTGCACCAGCCAGCTGGTCTTTATGTGCACATGCATGCCAGAAACTGGAAGGCCAGGTGGCCAGCATGCATGTGCTTACTGGAAACCATAAGTTCAGCTTCTTGGAGCGCTCATGTATGCTGGGCAGCTGCTCTTCTGATTTCCAGCGCTTCTGTACGTGCATGCTGGGGAGCTGCTCTTCTGGTTTCTGGCGCTCCCTTTTGTGTATGTGCACCTCAATTTTGGCACTTGGTGCCGGAAAGTTTAGCCATCACTGGTTTATTGTATACAAAATGTGAAATGTGGGGGAACATAGCAAAATTGTTTTGAGAATTTTCATTTGTAGTACTCTTCCATTTGCGTTTCTGAGAGAGAAGAAGTAATGAAACAGATCTAATAAATCTAGTTCAGTTTTAATTGTGTTTTGAATAGATCAGAAGAGAAAATGGGTTTATGTTATGTTCTGAATTGCAGCAACATTTTTAAAAATTTGTTTTACTATAGATATATTGTGTCAAAAGTGCAATTTCTCCTGATGAATGCTTTTGCTAGGAGAAACAAATCTTCTTTATAGTAGATTAATAAGGACATGGAACAATTAGTTTGCATTCTTTAAAAAAAAACAATATTGTTAAATGAAATTGAGTTTGGTTGAGGGCTAATACATTTAAAATGCAATCTCAGGAGGAGAAGCGGAATCTTCTTTATGTGATACTGTTGCATAAGGATGAATTGAAGTGGCTGTCTTAATCCATATAGCTGTAAAAAGTTTTGCTCAAACCAAGTTTGAGATGTGCTATATATACAGAGCATCCAGTGCAAGGGGAATAATTCATTAAAATTTGATGAGACTTGACATAAGTGCTGTTCCCCCCCCACACACACACCTTTATTGTTCCTTTAAAATCTTCAATATTTTTGTGTGCCCGAAATGGATTTTGTTATACCTCAAATGAAATTCTGGGAAATAGTTTAATGTATTTTATACCCTAGTACATTACATATAGTTTCCCAAGCCTTTGTATCAAACTGCTGTAATTTCTGTAGCAAATCACTGAATGATGGTGTTCATGATTGTTTCAACTGTGTTATTTGTTTGCTTCTTTCTTTAAAGTAGAAAAAAAGTTCATGAGTGAAACCTCAGTGCGCTTACCAAAGCTATAGAATAGAATAGAACAGAATAGAATAGAATAGAATAGAACAGAATAGAAAATATGGAATGGAATGGAATAGAATAGAATAGAATAGAATAGAATAGAATAGAATAGAATAGAATAGGAGATTAGTATACAATGGAATAGAATAGAATAGAATAAAATAGAATAGAATAGAAAAGAAAATATGGAATGGAATAGAATAGAATAAGAGAATAGAATATAATGGAATGGAATGGAATGGAATGGAATGGAATGGATGGGACAGAACGGAACAGAACAGAACAGAATACTGAATACTGTTTCTGAACGGAACAGAACAGAACAGAACAGAACAGAATAGAACAAAAAATATGGAATGGAATAGAATAGAATAAGAGAATAGAATGGAATGGAATGGATGGAACGGAACAGAACAGAACAGAACAGAACAGAACGGAATACTGAATACTGAATACTGAATACTGAATACTGAATACTGAATACTGAATACTGAATACTGAATACTGAATA
>BLBF01000026.1:29446961-29471238 GCA_015471245.1 Laticauda colubrina
GAATACTGAATACTGAATACTGAATACTGAATACTGAATACTGAATATTAATACTGAACGGAATGGAACGGAACAGAATGGAACGGAACAGAACAGAACAGAACAGAACAGAACAGAATAGAATAGAATAGAAAATATGGAATGGAATAGAATGGAATGGAATAGAATAGAATAAGAGAATAGAATGGAATGGAATGGATGGAACGGAACAGAACAGAACAGAACAGAATACTGAATACTGATACTGAATGGAACGGAATGGAATGGAACGGAACAGAACAGAACAGAACAGAACAGAACAGAAAATATGGAATGGAATAGAATAGAAAATATGGAATGGAATAGAATAGAATAGAATAAGAGAATAGAATAGAATAGAATAGAATAGAATAGGAGAATAGAATAGAATAGAATAGAATAGAATAGAATAGGATAGGATAGGATAGAAAATGTGGAATGGAATAGAATAGAACGGAATTCTAAGAGAATAGAATGGAATGAAATGGAATGGAATAGATGGAATGGAACAGAATGGAATGGAACGGAACAGAACAGAACAGAACAGAATAGAAAATATGGAATGGAATAGAATAGAATAAGAAAACAGAATAGAATAGAATAGAATAGAATAGAATAGAAAATATGGAATGGGATAGAATAGAAAATATGGAATGGAATAGAATAGAATAGGAGAATAGAACGGAACGGAACGGAACGGAACAGAACAGAACAGAACAGAAAAGAACAGAACAGAAAAGAACAGAACAGAATAGAATTCTTTATTGGCCAAGTGTGGTTGGACACACAAGGAATTTCTCTTGGTTCAAATACTCTCAGTATACATAAAAAGAAAAGATACATTCATCAAGAGTCAAGAATCACTTAATGATAGTCATAGTGTACAATAAGCAATCAAACCCTACTAGGAAACAGTCAATATAAATTGTAAGGATACAAGCGACAAAATTACAGTCATACAGTCACACGTTGGAAGGGATGGGTGATAAGGAGTGATGAGAAGATTAACAGTAATAGTAGTGCAGACTTAGTAATAATTGAACAGTGTTGAGGGAATTATTTGCTTAGCAGAGTGATGGCTTTTGGGGAAAAAATTGTTTTTGTGTCTAGTTGTTCTGGTGTGCAGTGCTCTATAGCGTCGTTTTGAAGGAAGAAGTTGAAACAGTTTATGTCCGGGATGTGAGGGGTCTGTAAATATTTTCACAGCCCACTTTTTGACTTGTGCAGTATACAGGTCTTCGATGGAAGGCAGGTTGGTCGTAATTATTTTTTCTGCAGTCCTAATTATCCACTGAAATATGTGTCTGTCTTGTTGGGTTGCAGAGCCAAACCAGACAGTTGTAGAGGTGCAGATGATAGGCTCAAAAATGCAACCTTTTCTCTCCAAAACCAATGAAATTCTTGGTTTACAAAATTTTTGTGTTTTAGAACAGCCTCCCTCCAACCCCTGAAAGCAGCCTGATACTGAACCTTAGCCCATTGAGAACCGGGTTGCATAAGCAGTGGGCAAGCACGCTTGCACACACAGGTCCACTTGCACAAGTGCTTGTGCGAAACCATCCCCTCCATCCCCCTCGCCACTACTGCTTCCAGTCCACAAAGCCAGAAAGGTTGGGGACTACTGAGTTAGATTGTAAGGATTTATGTAACTGACCTGAAATGAACCTTTGAGGTCTTCTAATCCAACCATCTGCTTGGGCAGGAGACCCTTTGCATTTCCAGACAAGTGGCTGTCCAGTCTCTTCTTAAAAGCTTCCAGTGTTGGAGCACCCACAACTTCTGAAGGTGCAACCCATTCTTCTGGTTAATTGTTTTCACTATTAGGAAATTTCCCCTTAGGTCTAGGTTGCTTCTGCCCTTGATTATTTTCCATCCATTGTTTCTTGGCTCTGCCTTCTGGAGAATAGGTTAACTCTAGGGGTGGGATTCTACCAGTTCACACCTATTCTCTAGAACCAGTTGTTAACCTTCTAAGCAGTTCGAAAAACCAGTTGTTAGAAGAAATTACTGGCCTAATCCTGTAAGCAAGGCTGGAAGGAAACATTCTGGTGTTGCTTACAGAAACTGCCTCTCCATTAACCCTTATTACATTCTTGGCAGGACTAGACTTCCTGTCTCAGGAATGTCTTTGGATTTTTCCCCCCTCCTTTGCTGGTACTTTGCTTGTGTGGAGTGACCATTCAAAGTTACAATGGCACCGAAAAAAGTGACTTATGACCATTTTTCACACTTACGACTGTTGCAGCATCCCCACAGTCACAAGAGGCCAGGCAAAGAGATGTGTGCTTCGATGTGAGTGATATTGAGTTGGCCACACCCAGCCAATAACATGACCACTAAGCCACATCCACCCAGTCACATGACCACCAAGCCATGCCCATCACCAAACCCACAACCACAGAACCGGTTTTTAACAATTTGAATCCCACCCCTGGTTAACTCCCTCTTCTTCGTGGCAGCCCCTCAAATATTGAAACACTGCTATCATGCCATCTCTAGTCCTTCTTTTCTCTAGATTAGACACCCAATTCCTGCAACCAGGCAATTTGTCCCTTGATTCCTCTGAGTTTTACACCACAAATATTTATGTGCCATTTGAGTTATCCTAGTAGATTGCACATGTTGATAAATAACGCAATGGATATAGAAATTTTAATTAATTATTGAATATATATATATCTTTGCTTATTTGGGTTTTCTCCCGCGTAAAATTGGAAGTAACTTGGCGACGTTTTGACGAAGTCATCTTCGGCTTGTGTCTTCGGCTCTGTGCTTCTCGGAGTAATGTGAGCTTGCAGCTGCTTCTTCCTTTTAACTGCTAGTGGGGGTGTGACTTGATTGGGTGGGGGCTTGGCTGTGTTCTCATTGGCTGGGGGTGTGTTCTCATTGGTTGAGGGCTTGGCTGTGTTCTCATTGGTTGGGGGTGTTGGCTGTGTTCTGATTGGCTGGGGGTGTGTTCTGTTCAGGTGGGGGCTTGGTTGTGCTCAGGTTAGTCTTAGTTGCTGGGGGATTTGAGCTGGTGAGCTGTGATCCTGTTGTTTGGCTTTGCGTTCATGGTCGTGCCACATCTTCATGGTCGGCATCAGTTTGCTTCATGTATGGGTCAGAGTGGTCTGAAGCAGGTAGTGGTGCAACTGCAGTACGGCTTCTGGTCCATGGTCGTGTCTCCTCTTCTGTGTGGGTGTGAGTCTGCTTGCTACGTGAAAGTGTGGTGATAGCACCTTGTGTGGCTCTTGTGGGTGTGGATCTGGTGTCATTCTTCATGTTAGGTACTCATTTATTAATGAGGGCAGGTTTCCAAATGGTTGGTAGGCGGGAGGTATTATCTCATTTATTCATGCTGTGTGGGCATTTTTCTATCTCTATGGCTTCTCTGATTATTCTGTTGTTGAAGTGTTTGGTTTTGGCAATGGTTCTGGTATTTTTAAAGTCAATTTCATATCCTGTGGCTTTGAGTTGTTGGACCAGGGAATAGGTCAGTCCTTCTTTTTTGATTGAGTTCTTGTGTTCTTCAATGCATGCACTTATTCTTCTGTTAGTTTGTCCGATGTATGTGGTGGGGAAGGCAGTGCAAGGGATTTCGTATACTCCTTGGTTTTCTAACTCAATTTTGTCTTTAAGATTTCTTAGGATGATGGATATTTTTCTGTTTGTGCAGAATACTTTTTTAATGTTGTGTTTCTGGAGGATCTTGCTGATTTTGTCTGTAGTGCCTTTTATATATGGGAGGAGGGCTTTGCCATTCTCTTGTTCTCTGTCTTGGCTTTTGGTTGGGGTATATATGGGAGGAGGGCTTTGCCATTCTCTTGTTCTCTGTCTTGGCTTTTGGTTGGGCTTTCTTTTTGGATTAGGTGGGTAATCTTCTTTTGGAAAAAAACGGCCTTACTTACAGCCAATGGATTACAAAAAAAGAAGCACTGCAGACAAAATCAGCAAGATCCTCCAAAAATACAACATTAAAACAGCATTCTACACAAACAGAAAAATATCCACCATATATATATGCTGTTCAGCTTCCTTCGGGTATTATCCCATGTCATTGTAGTTGTGCTTTTAAAGTTGTAGCAATGTTTCGGCCGAATCTTATCTGCTATCATCAGGCTTTTGTATTGAGTTCGAACTCAATACAGAAGCCTGATGATGGCAGATGAGATTCTGCCGAAACTTTGCTACAACTTTAAAAGCACAGTTACAATGACGTGGGATAATACCCGAAGGAAGCTGAACAACACACACACACACACACACACACACACACACACATATTTCACATATATGTGTGTGTGTTTATGTGTGCATATGTATGTGCATCAGCTCAATGTTTATATATATGGGCTTTAGTGTTCAAAAGATGGTTTGGGGATAGTTTTACAGCTGCAGATTGAAGAGATCCTAATTGTCTTTAAGAAATCAGATCTATTTGTTTAGAGCAAGTGTTTATTTAGCTGTCAATCACTGAAATGAGCAATCAATAGCTTTAGTAGCCTTTCATAGATAAAGATAGGCTGTGGGTGGTAGTAGTTAAGTTTATTTAAAAAAAAAAAACTCCATGAGTATAAAGCCTTTTAGAAAAGCATCTGGGCTTCATGGTGTAGATCAACAATAATGTCAGGAATTATTGTTGCACAATATGACTCCCAGCATTGCACATTGCTAAAGGAATGGGGGGAAAATCATTTTTAGGACTAGACAATCCATGTCCTGTTGAGTTATCGTTTCAGAGATATTTCCTTCCTAAACAGAAAACAGAATGACCAATGATGAACAAAAAAGCTGTAGGAATAGGAGAGACTTCCAACTTCCTGATGGCTTCTCATTGATATTTTTTGGTGAGATTTGGTAGGGAAGGGAACATTGGGAATTTCCTTCTTTTTCCTTCCTCTCCCCTTCCCAATCTCCCTTTCCCCAACTTTTCCTCCCCAGCAGGCAGGTAAATAGCTGCTTCTGGGTGAGAGTCGGAGTGGGGGATTGCGAGACTGTCTGGGAAACTGTCATGTAATGTTGAAAATGATGTCATGTGATCCACAATCCAGCAGCAGCCAACAGCTCTGAAACAACCACAACTTTCCCAATGTTCATTCCATTGGTGGTCATGGGTCCTGGATTTTGGACAAATTCTGTCAGTTTGAAATACCTTAGTTCAAAAAATGTAGCTGTATAATGCACCATTTTGCCCATGTAAAGATCATGACAAGAGTTTTTGTAGCATATAGCACTTAGCAATAGTACTTAGACTTATATACTGCTTTATAGTGCTTTACAGCCCTCTCTAAGCAGCTTACAGAGTCAGCATATTGCCCCCAACAATTTGGGTCCTCATTTTACCCATCTCGGAAGGATGGAAGACTAAGTCAACCTTGAGCCTGGTGAGATTTGAACTGCCAGATTGTAGGCAGCTGGCTGCAGAAGTAGCTTGCGATACTGCACTCTAATGGATTGATTCAAAAAACCCTAAGACAAGCCTTAAATATGTAGACAGGTTAATATTATTGCCTTTCTCAAGGGAATAAGAGGAGTTATAGTTGGTTATATAGTTGATGAGCCACAGTGGCACAGTGGTTAGAGTGCAGTACTGCAGGCTTCTTCTGAATGCCGGCTGCCTACCATTTGGCAGATCAAATCTCACCAGGCTCCAGGTTGATTCAACCTTCCATCCTTCCGAGGAGGGTAAAATGAGGACCCAGATTGTTGGGGACAAGAGGCTGATTCTGTAAACCACTTAGGGAGGGCTGTAAAGTACTGTAAAGCAGTATATAAGTCTAAGTGCTATTGCTATTATTACAGACTTTAATTTTTTTTTTTTTGCGAGGGTGGCAAGTCATGACTATTAAATTGCAATAAAAATGCTTTAATAAGCTACCTTTCACACAAATGCCTCATGCAGTTCAGCATAAGTGCATCAAGAATAAAAATGTAATCAGACTTACAGCAGTGATTAAGAAGGATGGTCAGACTGTGAAAATTGGACAACTTGCACAGGGTCCATTGAAGCACATGCAACGACTGAGCTGGGTTGTGCTAAATCAAGTGGACCAACAGATAAGTGGGAACTAACAGCACTGTTCTCCGGTCTGCAGTTTTAAGCTGCATTTGCAGTATTACAGGATTATGTGATCCTCCAGAGAGGTATCACTTAGAACAAGGGTGTCATCCTCGATTTCATTGAGGGCTGGAATCAGGGTTTTGTTTGACTTCGGGGGTGGGCATGGCCAGCTTGATGTCAATTGTGTCAGGGGCGCTTGTGGTGGCCCAAGTGCTCTACCAGTGAAAAGGGGCTCCTGGTCCTTTTTCCCTTGTGACGGCCTCCTGTAACCCTCTACCAGTGAAATGGGAGCTAAGGGAGAGTGGCGCATTTTCACTGTCAGAGGCACCGCAGGCCGGTCCTTTGCTGTTTCCAGGGCAGCTCTGTGGGCCAGATCTAAGCACCCCTCCCTCTGAATCTGGCCCACGGGCCTTGAGTTTAACACCCCTGACTTAGAGAGTGATGGGCCTGTGAATCGATGGGCCAGTGGTTTGCAGGAGTCTCTGCTCAAAATGTATTTTGCGATGCCACCATAATCACGGAGCCAAATCCTTGTCTTGGAAGGATACGCTGGCAAGTTAATATTTACCAAGTTCTCCTGAAATACAGAGTGACTAAATGCTTTTGTTTGCCTCATTTCTCTACTGAAAACATTGCTTCTGTGTGGCCAGAGGTGCAGGAGGAGGAAGAACAGTTTTCTATTTTGAAGGTGGCAAGGGGTTTGAAGTGGATTAAGCTCTCTTAATCTCTGCGACAGTGCAGATGGGGACCTGCCTGGAGTTGAGTTGGAAAACACACAGCCTGCCTGACAGAAGCTCTTAAACAGCTAATTCAGCCACCCAGCTGTAAAGACTTTAAGAGAAAATGAAAGATGTTTATTCTTAAACGTGAAAGGTCTTTAGATTAAAAAAGTATAGTTTCTTTCTCTTGTCTAATTCAAGGAAGAGCCACCAGCTTTGTAGCAGGCCAGAAAAGATCCAGTTTGAAAGGACCCTGAGGCTTCATAGCAACAGAGAACATTTCACTCCTGGTACAAGTAGTCCTCAGCTTACAACCACAATTGACCCTAAAATTTCTGTTGTTAAGCGAGACCTTTTGAAAAAAAAAAAGCACCTTTGAGACAATCGTGACCTGGATGACTGAGAATCTCCACAGATATTGCAAACATGAAACCTTTTGAGAAAGTATAAACAGCTCAATACAGTATTATTTTCAAGGACAAAAATGGTGGTTGTTCATTCATTTTATTTATTTGTTTGTTTGTTTGACTTATTTGCTGTCCATATTACCTAATACAGTAGGGGTGTCAAACCTGATTTCATTGAGAGTAGCATTGGGGTTGTGTTTGACCTTAGGGGGGTTGGGAGGTCATGGCCAGGACGTGTGACCAGCTCAATGTCATTCATTAAGGCTCCATTTTTGGCCACAACGGGCCTCCCAGGCTCATTTTCAGCCACGATGGCCTGCAGTCCCCTTCCAGCAAAATCGGAGTTCAGGATGGCCATGCACGCCTCCCCCGAACTCCATTTTTTCTGGCAGAGGCACCGCAGGCCAGTCCTTTGATGTTTCCAGGGAGGCCCCATGGGCCAGATCTAAGCACCCAGTGGGCTAAATCCAGCCCCCAGGCCTTGAGTTTGATACCCCTGTCATAAGTCCTCGACTTACGACCACAATCGAGCCCAACATTTCTGTTGTTAAGTGAGACAGTGAAATGAGTTTTGCCTCATTTTACGACTTTCTTTGCCTCAGTTGTGAATCACTGTAATTGATCAGTTAGTAACATGTTTGTTAAGTGAATCTGGCTTCCCCATTGACTTTGCTTGTCAGAAGGTCGCAAAAGGGGATCCCATGATCCAGGAAATCTGCAACCGTCATAAGTATGAATGAGTTGCCCAGCATCTGAATTAGGATCCCATGACCATGGGGAGGCTACAAAGGTCTGTGAAAAACGGTCATGTCACTTTTTTTTCAGAGCAGTTGGTGCTTTGGACACTAAATGAACTGTTGTAAGTAGAGGACTACCTGTACTTGTGTGTTTAGGTGGCTGTAATATAAAAGTGAGTTCATTTGATCTCAGATTTATGAATGGGGAACAGACAGATCTTTCGCTCTCCCTCTCCGAATCTCTAAAAGAGTTCCCGTTCAATAAGTGACAGGAAAAAAGTGAGCCAGCCTTGAAATGTTAAGTCAGCCTTTTCTATGGAAACCAGATGAGATTTGTCACAAGAGTTACATCTTTTGGGATGCTTGTCCAGGAAGAGGTTCCAGTGGCAGTGGGAGCCTACCTGTTCCACGACTGGTTCAGTGCGCACAGCTTTCCCTACACCAGCTGAGGCCTGCAGCGCCAATCAGCTGAGAGGATAAAGAAGAGAAAAGCGCAGGGGCGTGTAGGAGGGCCGACCCTATGCTTTTCTCTTCTTTTTTCTCTCAGTTGATTGTGGAGGCTTTTTTTCCCACCTCTCAGCTGATCGTTGGAGTTTTTTTTTTTTTTTTACTAACGGTTCAGCTGAACTGGTAGCATACCACTACTGGGTTCCAGGTCTCGGGAGCAAAAATGCAATTGACACTAGATGGCAGCCACGCTAGATGAATGACCATCTGGACTTCTGCAACCTAGAAATGATAATCCTGTTCCTAGCATAAGAATAGGGAAATAAGGCAACAGGGAAATACATGTATCTCACCTCAGACAGCCAAACAATCTCATACTAACCCAGCACACAACATGAATGTTTCCAAAGACATACGCAAACAGACACTGAGGCAAGCACACCTGATGCAATCCTCACAGAAGGCTAGAATGAGATTAAGATGACAGGAATGGGTTGACTGGTTCATATTTATGACTGTTGTTGTGTCCCAAGGTTATCCAGTCCCTTTTTGCGACCTTCTGACAAGCAAAGTCAGTGAGGAAGCCAGACTCACTTAACAACCAGTGTAATTAACTTAGCAACTGCAGTGATTCACTTAGCCACAATGGCAAGAAAAGTTGTCAAATCATGCAAAACTCACTTAACAAATTTCTCACTTAACAAAAAAAAATGTCCTACTCAATTGTGGTCATAAGTTGAGGACTACCTTTATTGGAAGATGACAACAAAAAAACAAAAACAAACCCTAAGCCACCTGTTTATAATCTTCAAAATCTGCCTCCCCTCTCAAAATTCACATTCTACCTTAAAGTAATCATTTTATTTCTACAAAACATTAATATTGTTTATCGTAACAATAATATCATCACTACTATTTCTAGTTTCAGAAGTAGCATTGCTTTTTGAACTGCCTCCTAGTCAACTTATGAAGTAGATTGTTGAGGGTATAACTAGATATGTTCCCTTTCGCCTCCCTTGTTAGTTGTTATACAGGAAAAGGCACTATCAACTAGGTTTTTAATGAACATACAGTATATTCTGGTTTGACAGGATTTATGCACTGGCTGAGTTAGTGTATGACCTGTCATCTTACCTGTCAGAAATGGAAAACATAGTGTAGGAGGAATAGCAAAACTTGGAGGGTGGAGTTTAATGAGAGATCAGCCTAGAATCCCTATCTAGCTACAAGCAGACTAAATCCAACACCCCCTTGAATCATGTTGACTTATCTAATTCCAAGCAGGTGCTAACAATTCATTGAGAAGATTCCTGGAGCAAGCTTTTTTGCAATAAATCAGTTTAATTGTGTCTTTAAATGTGGACTTGCTTTTTTGTGCCTGAAGCATCTCCCTGACCTTATCCCACTATCAGGGACATGGGATCTTTGCTAAATAAAGCTAATATCAACTCTGAAATGGAAAGAGCCCATGGCAGCCATCTTCCATTTCTCAAGTTGCCACATAGCTTGGGGAGAGGGAAGAGGAGAGGAATGCAAACGAGCCAAAACAACCTACTATCTCTTGGGAACCAAGGTCACTCTCAACAGGTGCCAGTCAGAGTCTGAGACTGGTTGCCAAGGAGATACCAAAACACCTAATTGGATAATGTGACCTGTGACATGAGGGGAGGGGGAATCTCTAATGTTTAATTATATTGAAACAACAGGAAATGACTAGAACTGATTTTAGCATTGTCCATGCTGAAATATTATACTCAATAAAGTAATTCTTTGAGTAAGCTGAAAGACTCAGAATGGCTAACTTGTTTGGATTCGTTAGACAGAACCTTGACAGCTGAATTAAGAAGAAAAAATAGAATTTGTGGAATCTTTATCAGCTTTGTACCTTGTCGATACAGGAAATTCTGTGCAAGTGAGTAATGGAGTTACTCTAATCCAACAGAGTGGATCAGAACAAGGGTCTTCAAACTTGGCAAGTTTAAGACTTGTGGACTTCAACTCCCAGAATTTCTGAGCTAGCATGACTGGAGGAGGAATTCTGGGAGTAGAAGTCCACAAGTCTTAAAGCTGTCAAGTTTGAAGACCCCTGGATTAAAGAATCTGAGAAATGTGGCCAATTGGACCCTTCCTATCTTTGGTGGCTTTTTATGTTAGCATTGTGAAGTCTGTAGGTGGAATCCCTTTCTCTTTAAGTAAGGGAAGATGGTGCCAAAATTTACTTTTCAGTGCAAACTTCCCTAACACAAACTTCCCAAATCAGTGCATGAATGCATGAATGCAGCCTTGAATATTTGTATTTCTCTGAATTTTGCAGTTAAACCATCTAACTTAAAAATGCTGATAATTCAGTGAACAATACTGCACATATTTCCAAGAAATTAGTAGGCATATGTCCATATATGAACAAAGAGTCAAACCTTAATCCAGGTCATCTTTGTCTTGAAAGATTTGATGTACGATTTTCCTTGAAATTGATTTTTCACCTGTACATATTTGTAATTTAATGTAGAATTTCTCAATGTTAAAAATTTCATGTGTAGCCATATTTTTATTTACTTTGTGTATCAATATGTATGCCACCTCTGTTGCTAAAGTAATTTTAGGTGACTAAGGATTTTTAAGAGTATGAACTCTCAGCTAAAGAGATTCTGGATTTATGTAACTCCTTAGCCATTAAATGTCCTTGACTTTAACCTTTCCTTTGCAAGAGACAAATCTTCAATAACAGTTATGTCTCCCTTAGGACATAAATGCTTTTAAATATAAGTATTTATGAAAACTGCAGAAGGAAGGTGTTGTGTATAAGAATTGGAATACTTAAAATACCTTAATCTGATTGGCCGAGCAGGCCGTGATAGGATTGGTACCGTTACAATTGGCCCGCCTGATGGCGGGAAAACTTAAAGAGCTGTCATTGGCCGCAAGCCACGAGCAGAGCTATAAAAAGGGCTGCCGCGGGTCCAGCAATGTTCTGTTACGAAGTCACTGAATTAGTTAAGAATAAAGAGCTGTTTGATGAACACCAGTCTCGAGTACTTCTATTCTCAGGACAGAACACTGGCGACGAGGATGGGATCGTTTTAGAAGAGAGAGACCGAAGCACGTGGCAACAAGAACCAAGCAACCAAAATGGCCAGTAACAATGCACCTCACGCATCATTCAACCCAGCCGAAGAAGATTGGGAGTCATACACTGACCACTTCCTGATGTTTCTAGAAAGCAATGAGCTACAAGGAATAACTGACCAGAGGAAGAGAGCCATATTCCTCACACACTGTGGCCCTATCGTTTTCAAGATGGCCAAGGCATTAACCAAACCGCAGGACGGAAAACAAATGGCATGGCCAGATTTAAACCGAATGCTACAAGCCCATTACGTGTCTGTGGTCTCCAATCTTATTAGAAGACACGAATTCTACAAGCGAGATCAACAAGAAGATGAGAGCATTGGAGATTTCGTAGCAGCCCTAAGAGATATTGGAGGAGCCTGTGAGTTTCTCAACATGGACGAAGCCATGAGAGACCGTGTGGTCCTCGGATTGAAGGATGCAAAACTCCAAAGCAAGCTACTAAACAGACCGAATATCCCAGTGGCTGAGGCCGTCGCAGAAGCCACCGCCACTGAAGCGGCCAAGAAATCCGCAGCCACCATGCGCCAAATAAACTCAACAAATCCAGAACCACAGAACCAAGCTCGAGAGAAGAAGGCAGAGGGAACACAAAAACAAACCACCGCGACTGCCCACCATGAAGACATCGACTCCCTGAGCGACACCGATGATGACAATGAAGACATACATAGGCTTCAGTCAGAAAGGAATTGGCTGGAAAAAAGAGGAATGAGGTGAGAATTCCAGTGTACTGGATACGGAGGGGACCACCCACGCTCGGAATGCAGATTCCTGGATGCCATTTGCAGATTTTGTGAGAAACGGGGGCACATTGCAAGGGTCTGCCGGAACAAAAAGAGCTATAGTCCAAAAAGACGTGGCAGCACCCCCCCCCCAGAAACAGAGATAGACAAGCCGGAAGCCGATGGAACCGAGAGAACAGAAGCCGGCGAATGAACGACAAAGAAAAAACACACCAAACAATAATCATAGGAAATGCCATGGCAGCAAGCGCAAAAAAGGTCTGAATAAACGTAAAAATTGAAGGAAAGCCCTGTGAAATGGAAATAGATTCTGGATCATACCTGTCAATGGTATCATGGAACACCATCAGAAATTTTATACCAGACATTAAGCGAAGAGAACTGGAACAGCAAAGCCTAATACTCAAAGATTACCAGGGAAACTGAATCCCAGTAGTGGGTCTTGGACATTTCCTAATAGAGTTCAAAAACCACGCTGAAGTACTTCCTCTGACAATCATCAACCGTGATCACCCTAGCCTGCTGGGAATCGAATGGTTCGCGCTCCTGGGAATCGGAGTGACAGGAATCAACAGTGTCACTGAGGCTGATTGGGAGGAGAGCCTGCTGAAGGAGTTCTGGGACATATTCGACGGGACCCTAGGCAAGTACAAGGGGACCCCTATAACATTCAGCCTAGACCCTAAGATAGCTCCCCTCAGGCTCAAAGCCAGACATGTTCCCTTTGCCTTAAAACTGAAAATAGATGAACAGCTTAACAAACTCATCGCACAAGGGGTGTTAGAGCCAATCGACCATGCCAGATGAGAAACTCCTATCGTGACTCCTGTCAAACCAGATGGGTCAGTAGGCATCTGTGGTGACTATAAGGCCACCCTCAATCATGCACTCCAGCAAAGTGCATACCCTGTTCCAGTAGTTCAACATCTGTTGCATTCATTAGGTGGAGGAAAATTTTTCGTGAAACTTGATCTCGCGCAAGCATACCAACAGCTGCTGGTTGACCCCGAAACTGCAGAAGCACAGACTATAGTCACGCACAGAGGGGCATTCAAATGCAACAGACTTCAATTTGGCATTAACATTGCCCCAGGCGTTTTCCAAAGCCTAATGGAGCGCCTTCTAAATGGACTAAAAGGGGTCGTTCCCTATTTTGACGATATATTAGTATCCACGAAAAACAAACATCAATTAGAAGACAGACTGAGAGAAGTCTTGCAAAGATTCAGGGAATCAGGGCTTAAAATAAAAAAAAAAAATGTCAAGTAGCCACCAATCAAGTAGAATTCTTAGGCTACCTTATAGATGAGAAAGGGATACACCCCACTGAAAAAAAGGTAAAAGCAATTAAAGACGCACCCAGACCTAAGAACAGAACAGATTTGCAGGCATTCTTAGGTCTCATTAACTTCCACAACATCTTCCTGCCCCAAAAGGCAACCATAGCAGAGCCATTACATCAGCTATTAGATAAAAAAAACTGTCTGGAATTGAGGCCACCGAGAACAAGCAGCATTCCAAAACATTAAGGACTTATTAACATCCAACACCATTTTAATACAATACAGCAACACCCTGCCACTGATGGTCACCTGTGAGGCATCGCCTTTTGGAATCGGTGCCATACTGAGCCACAAGCTACCAGATGGCAGAGAAGCACCAATCGCCTTCTATTCTAAAACGCTGTCAAAATCTGAAAGGAACTACAGTCAACTTGACTGAGAAGCCCTCGCCATCATAGCAGGCATCAAGAGATTCCACAAATACCTCTGTGGTAGGACATTTTCTGTAATCACAGACCACAAACTCCTGCTAGGAATTCTGGCAGGGAACAAACCAGCCCTGAACATCCTATTGCCAAGGATGATGAGATGGTTGGAATTCCTCGCTGCATACAATTACACACTCATACATCGCCCAGGAAAACCATCACCCATGCGGATGCCTTAAGCCATTTCCCTCTGCCCAACAAAGAAGATGACCCAGCTCCCACCATCTCCACCCTTCAAATCGAGACATGGCCAAATCTGCCACTAACCGCAGCAGACGTCGCTAAAGCTACCACGAAAGACCCGCTGACAGCTCGGATTCTGCATTGGGTAGATAAGGGCTGGCCGGATGAGGATAGAGGCGAGACTTTTAAACCTTTTCTCACCTAGCAGACTGAACTGTCCCTTGAAAAGGGTTGTATACTGCGGAGGGACAGGGTGGTAATTCCCAACAAATTGCAGGAGGAAGTATTGTGCATGTTGCATGAGGGACACCCGGGCATAGTAAAAATAAAAGCCCTGGCCAGGAGTTATGTCTGGTGGCCAGGGCTGGACAAAGACATTGAACAATGGGTGGCAACATGCCATGACTGCCAGAAATCAAGGCCTACCCCCCCTCTTGCACCAGTCCTAGAATGGGAAACCCCCAGAGGCTCCTTATCAAGACTCCATATTGATTTTGCAGGGCCAACGAAAGGGAATACATATTTGATAATTGTTGATGCTTATTCAAATTGGCTAGAGGTTATTCTTATGGCGTCCACAACTACTGAAGCAGTTATAAAACAGTTGAACAAATTCTTTGCAACACATGGACTGCCAGATGTAGTAGTATCTGACAATGGTCCCCAATTTACTGCCTTAGCTTTTGAGCAATACCTAGCTGCACAAGGCATTCTACATGCCCTAACAGCACCGGCTAATCCGGCTTCAAATGGACAAGCTGAACACATGGTTCATTATACAAAAGAAGCCCTAGACAAACTGGACACTGGAGACATCCAAGATAGACTAAACAAACTGTTAACAATTCAGCATATCACCCCTAGCACAACCACTAACAAAAGCCCAGCTGAACTCCTCATGGGCAGAAATTTGCATTCCTACCTAGATAAATTACACCCCACCTACACCTCTGAAAAATCCCCTGACTCCTCAAGTAAATACCACTCCTTTACCACTGGAGACCTAGTCTATGCCAAAAATCTCATCAGGGGCCCATTATGGCTTCCAGCCACAATTACACAAATTACAGGGCCCCGGTCATACTGACTTGACCTAGACGATGGCAGAACATGGAAACAACACATCGACCAGCTTCACTCTAGGACATTGGAATGCAACACTAACCTACCTAGCTCTTAAGCACTGCCGCAAATACCACCCCCAACAAACAATCCAAAAACAACCAAGGGGTGGGGAAAACACAAAATAATAAAAAAGGGAGAGAAGAACCAACAATAACATGACAAAAGGCACAACACAAACCTGAATTAGAACCCCCGGTAAGACAAGAAGAGCACTTACCCATAGACGACCTCCGGAGAAAAGAACCGGTAGCAGAGAAGTGAGGTGAGGCCTTCCAGGAAGGAGGCAGCCAGGCCAGCTCGACCAACCCGGACAGAACAGGAGGGAGCGGCAGAGACAACTCAACCAGCCCGAGAGAGGTGGGTGGGAGTGGCAAGGCTGACTCACCCGTCTAGGAGGTTCCATGGAGAATACACGGAGAAAAGACGATCCTGGGACCGAACCAATGGAAGACCACACTGAGACTGAGCTGCGCAGGTTAAGTAGGACCCGCAAAAGCCCCACCTACCTGCGTGACTATGTTACGCACGTTGGACAAAACCAAGAGGGGAGGGGTGTTGTGTATAAGAATTGGAATACTCCAAATACCTTAATCTGATTGGCCGAGCAGGCCGCGATAGGATTGGTTGGTAAAGTACCATTGCAATTGGTCCGCCTGATGGCGGGAAAACTTAAAGAGCTGTCATTAGCTGCAAGCCACAAGCAGCCGCTACAAAAAGGACTGTCGCGGGTCCGGCAATGTTCTGATATGAAGTCACTGAATTAGTTAAGAATAAAGAGCTGTTTGATGAACACTGGTCTCGAGTAGTTCTGTTCTCAGGACAGAACAGAAAGCATCTGACTGAACTTCCTGAACTTTGAAAGCATGAAAAAAAAACCTCTTTTAAAGTGAAAGTGGTTGAAATAAATGCATGTATCACCTGAAACCGAATAAATTAAACATTTTTTTTCAATATGTTTTCTCACATGCAAATTTAATCCATTGGTTTGTCAACTAAAATTATTTAGCAAAGTCTCACAATTATTACTTCAGGAGCATATGTGCATACATCACTGGGTTCTCTAATCTGTTTTCATACAGCAATCACAATAGCACATAAATTACTTCACAGTGCTTTATAGACCTTTCTAAGTGTTTTACAGAATCAGCATATAGCCCCCAACAATACTGGGACCTGATTTTACTGACTTTGGAAGGCTGAGTCAACCTTGAGCTAGTGAGACTTCAAACTGCTGGCAGTTGCCAGAGTTAGCCTGCCATACTGCATTTTAACCACTGTGCCACCACGGCTCTCATATGGACTAATTAGAGACCTTGACTTTCAGGTTAAAAGGTAGGGCTGGAAAGCAACTTTTGTCTTATTTGACATTAATTACTAAGGGAAAACACTAAAATCATGTGCTGGGTAGGCAGGAGCTGGGGCAAATGATGGGATCACCAAGCAATGCCATGGACTCAAACTGCCAGAGTATTGACCATCTCTGACTGACAAACCCAGTGTCTTTAAGCCGTTGTGCCACTGTAACCCCATGATGTTTTAACCGAGTTGGCATTTTTATCCACCTATCAAGTACTTTCCAAGAACTTCTCCCAGGATAGAGGTGATTTGGTGGTTTTAAAGATATTGTTGCAGAATATAAGCTGTTACAAGTAAAACTATTTTTTTGCAATTGACTGATGGTGGCATTGTCAATGCCAGAGGCATTCAAGTGGTGCTCCAGGGCACCCAAGGCCCCTGTTACTATCTTTACTTTCTTTGGCTGTAGTCTTTCTACTTCTCTTTGCAGATTATTATGATTTTCTCCAGTTCTTTTTCTTCTATTCTACTGTCTACAGGTTCTGCAAAGTCCTCTGTCCATTTTTTTTTCTTATCCATGGTTGTTATATTATTATTATTGTGTGGTTTTGTTTTATTGGTTTAGTTTGTGTTTTTTAAAAATCTCATAGAGTACAATAATACATACTTTCCCCTACATTAGATACTACTTCTGCATGTTAAAAGGGGGCATAGTTTTTCCCTCTCTCTTTCAAGGTTTGCATTCTCTTTTAAGTGCTTTGTTGCATGCAGGGAGAAATATTTTTTGAGTAGGCAAAAAGCAAGCAAAGGTGGAAACTTGATTAAAAGTATGAGCCAGCAATCTTTCAGATGTTCATTTCTTTTCCGTCCTTCCTTCATTCCTTCCTCCCTCCCTCCCTCACATACTTGGGCAAGTTGCTTCTGTCTGTATTTCTTTGTTTGATATGGTTTTTTTTTTAAGTGGAAGCCATAGGAAATTAAATTGTGCACTGCTCAGCATAATCCCACATCCCAGGGGAATTCCATTCATGTATTTTGGAAGCTATTTTACCACCAAATCAGAATATTTGCCTTATCTCATCTAAATTGCAGCATCTCAGGAGTAAGATCTTTCCAAATACTTGCTTGCCTGTTATTTTTGATAGCAGACTCCTTCTGTCTACGAGGCAAGTGTTCTGCTAGTTAAATCTTAACTGCCTGTAACTCCCATCTCCATTCTTTTATACTCCTTGTTCTTCATTGGGAACTACTCAGCACTGCCTTTGTGAAGCTCAAAGTAGCACACAGTGTCATTCCAACATTCAGATACGCAGACGCTCCCATCTGATGTTCTGAGCAATTCTCTCTCCTGCTTTACATGCCATTTTCTTCAAGGCAGCAGGAGAAACCACAGTGGGTAGGAAGCCTGACAATTGTATATGAAATTGGCTTCTCCTTCATCTTCCTTCCCTCTGCCAATGTTGCAAAGGAGAATGTTTAGTGGGGTCAAGAAGACTGCTGAACATAAGATAATATATTGTGACTTCATTTGAACTCCCCCAACTGAGCTGTTTTGCAGATGGCACAAGGAGCTCTTAGGATACTCCCTTGTATTCTTCATGGAAGTGACGTTTTGCAGTTGCACAGTTAAAAATAAGTAGTGTCTATAAGGATGAATTGGAGCAGTGTGACCAAAGCTGTTTCTCTTATATCACTTCATTCATAAAAAAAAAGAAAAATGTGTCTGGCATTGGCACAAAGACCTAGCAGCTCAGCAAAATCCCTTGAAGGCAGTGGTGTGATTCAACCAATGTAACAACCAATTCGGTGAGCATGTGCAGGCCAAATGTGCACTGCACATGTGCACAGACCATTTTAAAAAAACTGTAAAACTTACCTTCTACTGAAGTCCTAATGAGTAAACAGCTGAGGCGTGTTTACTCTGCCACGCCTATCAGCTGGTCTTCAAACAAAGAAAATATAGGACAGACTAATGCAGGAGTGAGTGGGCAGGGTCAACTTTATGCAGGAACTATCAGTTCTCCCAAATTGGGCCATTCTGACTGAATCCCATCCCTGCCTAGGCTTAGTATCTCTCGAAGCTATTTTGTGGAAAGTAAAGCTAACTGTATTACATCATTATTGCTGTTTCTTCATCAGTTAGTCCTCAAATTTTGACCGCAATTGGGACTGGGATGCCTTTTGCTAAGCAAGGTGGCTGTTAAGGGAAATTTTGAGTAGTTCAGAGAACCGGCAAATACCACCTCTGACTGGACCCGCCCCATCTATTCTTTGCCTCCTGAATCTCAGCTGATCAACTGGGCCTTTTTGGTTGCCCTGCACAGAAGAACAGAGCTGGGAAGCAGGTTAATGGGGTGGGGATAGAATGGGATTTTGCAGTATCCTTCCCCTGCAATGCCCACCAAGCCACACCCACAGAACCGGTGGTAAAAATTTTTGAATCCCACCACTGCACTGCACCAAAAGAAGATTTTAATAAATAGCATGAAGTATTTGTTAGTAATAAAATGTGTTCAATAATGGAATCAATTATATAGAGAAATGTGATTCCTTGAATAGATCTTTGTCTAATCTTGGGATATAGATTCCCTTCAAGATCTGTGATTCTATGAAAATTACTTTGTAATTATTGATTTTGGTAGCCCAGTGATACCCTCCTACTTCAGGAGAGGTAGCATTAGCTTCTTTGTCTTTTGGGTTTGCCTGATCTTTCAAACATCATTTTAATTTAAGGCATGATGCGCCGTTAAGATACCTTTAAGGTTTTGGTGTTTCCCAAATTATAGTTCCCCAAAGTGAAGAGTCTTATGTAAGCAAATAAAATGTTCCTTTGGGAAATTGAAAGAACTCAACTGTGTGCAGTGCTGCCATGTCTTCATCATGACAGGAGAATTAATTCAACATAGGAAAATGCTGCTTTTTTAAAAAGTGCTTTCTTAGATGGCTAGATGAATATCTACATATTTATAGAAAAGAAAGTCTCAGTTTCATGACATATCTATGTAGCTTCTCAAGAAAATGCAGAAGGGATTTGGTTTCATCTTCTCTAATTATTGTTATTATTTTCTTGCCTTGCATAGCCTACAGCTGTGAAATTATCAAGTCTCAGCCGGTCTTTGAAAACTTGCAGATTTGCACACAAACCTTCATCCAATTCATCTTCACTCTCACCAGAGGACACAGGTTGTGCCAATTCTTTGCTCTTCTTCACAATGCCAGTTTCATCTTCTTCAGAAAAATCATGTTTATTACCTGATTTCTGAACTTTTCCTTTCCTTTTTTTCAAATCAAAATCATCATCATCATCACTGTTGGAAAGTAGTTCTTTCTTGGGTTCGAGGAACTTTTTAGATTTTTTTTTCTTTGTCTTCCATTTCTTCACTGCCATCTTTGTCCTCTAAGCTAGCCTTTTTATTCTTGCCTTTCTTCTTTTTATCTTGTTTTGACAGGCCAAGTCCTTCATTTTCATTCTCTACCTCTGCTACAACTGGTTCTTTTTCAACTCTCTCACCTTGTGCTAAATGCTCCTTGTGCCATATGCTCTAAAAGGGGACACGTGGATATCAAAGCACCAAATGCAATGTGATATCCGCAATGGGATTGCATGGAGAGGGACGAAGTTGTATACACCTGAAATCTTGAGAACTAAGGTATTATACTGTTGCTATTCTGTCCTCGATAATTGCTGTCTGAATGTATAAAGGCAGATAGATAACTCCACAAAGCATCCATACAAAGTCTTTTTATTGTTTCATCAGGTATCCTCAATGTAACTTACAGTCGAGATTCATCTCAATGTTCAACTCTTTGTATAGCTGACTTTCTGATGTAAAAGGATGGTAATCTTTCATCCCCAAAGTGAAGAAGCAAGGGGTTGAGGCCATAGCAGGTTGCTGGGTTCCAGGCAAGAGTGGAGAAACCTCCTCCAACCTATCAAGGGTCAATTCAGTGACCAATCAGGATTACAGATGTGGCCACATGACATGGACTACATTTCCCAGGATACCTTAATTATTTACCATGATGCATTCCCTTAAGGGGACAGCTCCCAATTCCGAACTAACTATCCAACTTCCCATTAACTATGTACTGGCTGGACAGCACAGTTGCCATGATGTTCGACAAACTGGACACTATGGATATGACTACTACTATATGGTTTCCCCATCCAGACTAAGTAGTGCTAAAAAAAAGTGAAGTTTGTTTCTGAACAGGAAATGAAGAACACAGAACAGAGACAATTGCGTGAAGCAGGGATGAAGTTTATTCTGGGAGGACAGTAGATCAGTTGCTTGGAGGTGCCCTGCCCAGCAATCCCTTTATATAGGAAGATCTTGCTATTGTTCCTTGAAAACCCACAAAAGAATTCCCACTCTCTAGGACAGGGGTCTTCAAACTTGAGCTTTAAGACTTGTGGACTTCAACTCCCAGAATTCCTCCTCCAGTCATGTTAGCTCAGGAATTCTGGGAGTTGAAGTCCACAAGTCTTAAACTTGCCAAGTTTGAAGACCTTTGCTCTAGGAATTCAAAGAAAATGCAGTTTTAACCAGGTCTCCAAGATGGGCACTTATGATCAGGTGCCATGAATCTGTGGTTTCCCTTGGATTGAGAGTAAGTGATTGGGTCCAAGGCAACCTAGCTGGCTTCTTGTCCAGTGTGAGACTAGAACTCATGATCTCTCCATTCCTTGGTGGATGTCTTAACCGCTACACCAAATTGGTTCTCTATAAAGCATTAAGGTTTTTTTTTTTAAATAGTATTATGTTATCTATCAGCAAAAGTTGAGAAAACTGTTCTGAATTTTAGATGTGTCAAATGCAGCATATTTATTTGGAAGAAATATTTCCACACAAACTATGCAGATACATACCTTTGTTATTTTCATGACATCTGTTTGCGAGTATTTTGCGGAGTTTTTAGAAGGAAGCCTGAATTATCTTTACCGATAGCCTACTGAGAGTACCTAGAACCCCAGTTTGTCTCTAGAGCTCAATCTGTGCTTTGTGTGGAAAACCTCACAACCTGGTCACCTTGACTATCTTGGCCAGCAGCAAATATTTCAGCTGAAGCTAAACAATTCTATTTCCAGGGAAATGTGTTTAACGTGACAGCAGAGTAAGGTTCTTACGCTTCAAGACCAGGGGTGGGCTTCAAATAATTTAGCAAACGGTTCTCTGTCTGGTTGCTGGATGGGCATCGCCATGGTGGGTATGGCCTAGTTGGCCTCCTGCACAACCCTGGGAGAAAAAACGGGCTCTCTGGAGGCTGGAAACAGGCCCATTTCCAGCCTTTTGGAACTTCTGGGAGGCCCATTTTTCTCCCTCCCCAGGCTCCAGAGGCTCTCTTCGAGTCTCTGGGAGGGCGAAAACAGGAGCTCCAGAGGCTCTCTGAACTTCTGGGAGGCACATTTTTTTCCCCATCCCGAGCCTCCACACAGACCCTGCTTTTACCTGTGATCGAAAATGGGCTGTGTGGGGACTCCTGGGTGGGGTGAGGTGGGCGGGGCCAGCCAGTCACCAGAACTCCTGGTTTGTCGAACCAGATGTAAAATTAACATCCGCCCGAACTGGTGCAAAGCAGTAGCAGCCCACCTCTGTTCTCGATACAATAGTGATTTATTAGTTCAAAATGTGAACGTGTATATGCTTAGAGTATTTATTAATCAGGGATAGTGATTCTAGTTTGTGGGAATGAATTCTTGCTGCGATATTATGGCTGTAGAAACATAGAATGGCAGCAGAAGAGAAGAATGTTTATATACTTGAGAGCTAAAACATAGCTAGCTAAAGCAAAGCTCCCCTGAGACCATAAAGTCCGAGTTCTAAAACTATTTACTGCACCACTGTTGAGTTGTCTTTAATGTCAAGAGACTAAGGTGTAGGATTAGTGCTCCCAGAAGCCCATAGCTCAGCAATAGCACCTGCATTGCATGCAAAAGACCCTCAGTTTTGTCCTGGAAAAAAAAAAAGAATGTCACTTAAAAGAACCTGAAAAAGCAGGGCTGGAGAAAACCTCTTCCTGAAATCTTGGTTATCTCTTATGCCAATCAGAAGGGACAAAACTGAAGCAGATGAACCAACCACCTATCTCTGGACAAGAATGCCCAAGCTGCTTTTGTGCGTTCCTCTTTGACTATTAGCATTCCCATCTCTTCTTAGTTCTTCGTATGGTATTTGCAGTCCTTGCACACACTAGAATATGCAGTCATATGAAGGAGCCCTGTATCCTTCCCAGACATTAAAACCCTGCATCATATATGGTTGAACCATGCCTCGTTCTCTTTAAAAATAGATCTATCAAAATCAAGGCTGCTGCTCAGGGTTGCTGGAGGAACACAACGAAGCTGTTCATGGTTGCTTGCTTTCTCTTCCCCCACCCCAATATTGATCCAAAGCTCAGCTATAAATCATTCTATATTTAAACTAAATCATAGAGCAAATAATTAACATCGAATCTGCCTTTACTGATACAATCTAATCTGTACAAATGAAGAGACGAGTGAAAAAAAATGAAGCATGCTAGATTTGAACAATAATACAGAAACGTTAGACTGGAAAGTTGTAAAACTTGCTCTAAAGGGCTGCATTGTTTGAAGGTGCACGTTTATAGCTTGTAGCACTCTTCTCAGAAATGGCTGTTTTAAGCACCTGGGTTATCTTGAAGAATAGTAATTAAACATCTGGTGCATGTCAGCATTCATGCACATCATATGACAGCCTAGCTTCCCTCTTTGAAGGATTCTTTTATATGCTTTATTATAGATTTATATAAGGCTTCATACTCAAACTTGAGGCTACTGAGATGAAAATCCTAAAGACATCTGTTAGGTCACTAGTCTAAAAGCTGTGCTTGTCTATTCTCAGTCGTCTAGGTGATGGTTGTCTCAAAGGTGCTTTTTTTTCCAAGAGGAAACTGGACTCTGTGATTCTTTTCATTGAAGACGTTTGCTTCTCATCCAAGAAGCTTCTTCAGCTCTGACTGAATGGTGGAGAATGGAAGGAATGGAAGGATCCCCACCAGAGCTGAAGAAGCTTCTTGGATGAGAAGCAAAGCATCTTCAAAGTGAAAAACCACAAAGTCCAGTTGCCTCTTGAAAAAAGTATCTCTGGGACAAAAGCTGTGCTTATTTCTTTATTCCTCCTCTCTTTATAGGATTGATGTTATAGCAGGCATCAGCATAGTCAGATCTAGTAAAAAGACTTTGTCCCAAAGGAGGGTTAATCTCTAATCCCGGGAGGATGTTCTATTTCTTCTTGTTATGGCCATGTTATCAGTTAGCCTGTCTTTTCTGGCTTGTAATGATTTGTTGATTGGTCATCAACAGAGAGGGTGACTAGCATTGTGAGGGAAGGGAGGCTGTTTTTATGAATGCTGTATTTTAAATGTTGCATATATCCATCATCATCCCATATATGTACACATATGTACACATTTTCTAAGCCACTTCACAAAATGTATGTAGAACAATGTCTATGGAGATTCTTAGTCATCCAGGTCATGGCTGTCCCAAAGGTGCTTTTTCAAAAGACAACTGGACTTTCTTTATTTTTTGTTAAAGATGTTTCATTTCTCATCTCATCTCATCTCATCTCATCTCATCTCATCTCATCTCATCTCATCTCATCTCATCTCATCTCATCTCATCTCATCTCATCT
>BLBF01000026.1:29501218-29543922 GCA_015471245.1 Laticauda colubrina
ATATGTATATGTACCATATATACTCGCATATAAGCCGATCTCACATATAAGCCGACCCTTAAAAAACTGCCCCAAAATGAGGAATTTTGCAAAAACTCACATATAAGCTGACCCCCAAATCTTTTAACATCAGACATGGGTATCTTTTAATGAATTTTACTAATACAAATACAAAGAAACTAGACATAAAGTTTCATGTGACGATCGCAAACACAAAAGCAGTCACGTGAATGACTAACCAATCAGAGCGTGTTATGATCCGGTGGTAGAAAAAGCAAAATGGAGGCTCCCAGAGTAAAAAAAAATGTGCTGTAGGTATGTATGACTGAATGGTAATATCGATGATATTGCATGATCTGAGAAGTGGCGTCATGTCGTCATGTCGTTTGTGTGAGATCAGATTTATGCGCTGACCCCCAAATTTGTATAAGCCGACCCCCAAATTTGAAAAAAAAAATTGCATTTTAAAGTCGGCTTATATGCGAGTATATACAGTATATGTAGGTCTAGGTGTGTTCCTGTACCCTTGAAAATCTACGAAAACAAATATATGTGTTTATGTATGTCTATAAGGGAAAATACAAGGGAAAAGTTATTAATAAAACTACACTTATTTATATAGTTGATGACTTCTGTACCTCTATACCAAAATGCAGAGACCCACAAGCAAAATCTATATATATAAAAGTGAAATACCACTCATGCATCATCACAAAGTCTCCGGAACTGTAAAGCCTACAAAATTGAAATTTGGCATGTTTGTTCCTCTTGGCTTCTAGGTGCTCACTAATAAAGGATTTTTCAAAATGACCATCAGAGCATTAGTATTTTGTATATTATTATTAACACGCTTTGATGCTAAGGAGTTCTGCTCCCACTTCCCACCTGAAAAGAAATCTGTTCCAAATGCAGAACACAAGCAGAGGATAGGAGTTTCATTTTCAGGTTTAGTTTCACAGCACCAACCAGCTTTAGTACAGAGCTAAGCCAATTGTTGCTGTCTCCTTTAAGCCAATTGCTGCCTCCTTCTTGCTCAATAGCAAATACTGCTTCAGTTTCCTGAACTCTCTCACACACAGACAGGACGCTGGCCAGATGAACAGCAGTGGATGCTGGTAGGCAAAGGCACAATTTTTCCCCCTTATTTTCCTCCCCAAAAACTAAGTCCAACCACATAATTTCATAGCAAAGCATGGATATTGAACTAGTTAATAATAATTTTAAAAAATAACATCAAAGCTCCTTTTCTCAAAGCTGCAAACAAGAATGGTTTCCACCAAGAATTCATCAAAAGCTTCCTGACAATCTCTGACAATATTTTTAATTGAAAAAATAAATAAATAACTTCTGCACACAAACATACTTTCTGTTCTGTATGCAAATTGGGTTACTCCAAAACATGCAAATCTGATTGGTCAACTAAAGTAAGCATTGGATTGGTTCACTAAGAACCAATCCAAATAAAGTAAAAAAAGGTGGCAAATTCGATCAGTTGCCACTGGTTACAAGCCGGCAGGCTAGCCTGTATAAAAGGCTGCCGCTAAGTCGGCCAACCGTTCTGTTTTACTGACTCCTGTAAATAAAGACTTTTATTTGTTGGAACCCGGTCTACCTCGTGTTTTTCTGAACAAAACACTGGCGACGAAGGTGGGATAAAATCGGCTGTCACTATGAAGAAAATGAACACACATAGTGATGAAACGAATCCAACCAAAGACAAAAAACAATCTACCACCACCACGCATTACGAAGAGTATGGTGAAACACCTGACAATAGCGAAGAAGACGACGAGGTCCACCGCCTATACACTAACAGAAAAGAGCGCGAAAGAAGAAATTGGCAGGAAGGCGCTGGCTGCGGAGGAAACCATCCCCGAGCCGAATGCAGATTTCTCGATGCCATCTGCAGGGTCTGCAAGAAACGAGGGCATATCGAAAAAGTCTGCAGAAACAAAAAATACTACAGCCCAACGAGACGCAGAAATTCCCCAACATGAGCTGAGCCTAAACGAGCTGAGAGAAAGTGGCAACAAGAGAAGCGAGCCAATACACACCAAACTGTCATTATAAACAGCGCTCAGACGGAAAGTGGGAAGAAAGTTAAAGTCATTGTAGAAATCGAAGGGAAGCCCTGCAAGATGGAAGTAGACTCGGGCTCCTTTCTCTCTATGTTATCGTGGGGCACAATAAAACAGCTAGTCCCAGATATCAAAACCAAAGAACTAAAAGAAGCAGCACCTAACTCTCAAGGACTACCAGGGAAACCAAATCCCTGTAGTCGGCATGGGACATTTCCAAATTACCTACAAAGAACACGTCAAAGTGCTACCGCTGACCATACTCGACAGAGACAGACCAAGTCTCCTGGGCATCAAATGGTTCGCACCATTGGGCATCGGGATGACCGGGATCGATCGAGTGACTGCAACCGGCTGGGAAGAAGACCTCATCCGGGAATTCCAGGAGGTTTTTGACGGCTCACTTTGCAAGTATTGGGGAAATCCCATTTCTTTCAGTTTAAACCCCCAAATAGCCCCACGAAGAATAAAAGCCAGACGAGTTCCTTTTGCACTAAAGGCAAAAATAGAGGAACAGCTAGACAAATTAATAGCCCAAGGGGTATTAGAACCTGTGGACCATGCCAAATGGGAAACGCCTATAGTCACACCTATCAAACCCGACGGGTCCGTTAGAATCTGTGGTGACTATAAGGCTACCCTGAACCACGCATTACAACCAAGCGCATACCCGGTGCCAGTAGTCCAGCATTTGCTTCACTCCCTGGGAAAAGGAAAGGTTTTTGCTAAACTCGACCTAGCACAAGCCTACCAACAACTCCCAGTGGACCCAGAAACTGTGGAAGCACAGACTATAGTTACCCATAAGGGCGCATTCAAATGTCACCGACTGCAATTTGGAGTAAGTGTAGCCCCAGGCGTTTTCCAGAGTCTAATGGAACGCCTCCTAAATGGCATACAAGGAGTCGTACCATACTTTGACGACGTCCTGATCTCAGCCAAAGATGAAACCCAATTAAAAAAAAGACTCAAAGAAGTACTAACTAAGTTTAGAGAATCTGGCCTCAAGGTGAAAAGAGAAAAGTGTTGCCTAGTTAAGAATAGCGTCGAATTTCTGGGCTATTTAATAGACGGAGAGGGTATACACCCTACAGACAAGAAAATTAAAGCTATCAATGAAGCACCAGAACCAAGAAACAAAGCCGAACTACAAGCATTTCTTGGACTGATAAATTTTTATAATGTATTCCTACCAAATAAAGCCACAATAGCAGAACCATTGCACCGTCTATTGGACAAGAAAGCAATTTGGACTTGGGGTTATAGAGAGAAGAATTCCTTCCAGAAAATTAAAAAATTGCTAACATCAACAAACGTTCTCATTCAATTTAGCGACACACTGCCATTGAGGGTGACCTGCGATGCTTCGCCATTTGGAGTCGGTGCCATCCTGAGCCACCAACTGCCTGATGGCAGAGAGGCACCCGTCGCCTACTACTCAAGGACCTTGTCTAAAACTGAGAGGAATTTCAGCCAACTCGACAGAGAAGCTCTAGCAATTGTCGCTGGAGTGAAATGCTTCCACGAGTACCTCTACGGGCGGACTTTTCAAATTATAACAGACCACAAACCACTAATGGGAATTTTGGTGGGAAACAAGCAACACCAAATATCCTTTCTCCAAGAATGACTAGATGGTCAGAGTTCCTAGCAGCCTATTCCTACACTCTGACACATCGACCAGGGAAACAAATTTCCCATGCGGACGCTTTGAGCAGAGCACCCTTACCAGAAACCGAGGAAGACCCGGCACCAGCGATGACAGCATTACAAATAGAGACTTGCCCCGATCTACCCATATCTGCTTATGATGTCGCCAGAGCCACCGCGAAAGACTCAGTGACTTCCCGCATCCTCAGCTGGGTAGGTAAAGGCTGGCTGGAAAATCAAAAAACTGAAAACTTTAAACCTTTCCGGACCAGACAGACTGAACTTTCGATTCAAAAAGGGTGTTTATTGTGGGGTGATCGGGTAGTCATTCCTAACAAACTACAACCCAGGGTACTTGGGATGTTACATGAAGGGCACCCGGGAATTGTGAAAATGAAAAGCCTTGCAAGAAGTTATGTTTGGTGGCTGGGTATTGATAAGGACATAGAATATTGGGTAAGCTCATGCAACAAGTGCCAGGGAATTAGACCGTCCCCGCCTAAAGCACCCATTAGAGACTGGGAAACCCCGCGAGGCCCTTGGTCAAGAATCCACATCGATTTCGTGGGTCCTACCAAGGGGCATACATTCCTGATTGTCGTTGATGCCTATTCTAATTGGCTAGAAGTAAAAATCATGCCATCAACGACAACAGAAACTGTAATCAAACAACTAGACAACCTTTTTGCCACCCATGGTCTACCGGACGTCCTCGTATCAGGTAATGGGCCACAGCTAACCAGCCTACAATTCGAACAATACCTAGCCTCCCTAGGTATCAGACATGCCCTAACCGCGCCGGCTCACCCGGCTGCAAACGGCAGGGCTGAGAGAATGGTCCGGTTTACCAAAGAGGGATTAGAAAGAATGGACACCGGTGATGTCCAACAGAAAATAAACCGATTGCTCACTCTCCAACACATAACGCCCAGTACCACGACCAACAAGTCCCCAGCAGAATTGCTCATGGGGAGGAAATTAAGATCACACCTTGATAGGCTGCACCCAAATTTTATGCCAGAAAACCCCCCCGACTCCTCCACACGATTTAGGAAATTTGAAGTAGGCGAGTTGGTTTACACTAAAAACTTCACCGGGGACCCTGTTTGGCTACCAGGACAAATAATGCAAATAACAGGCCCCAAATCCTACTGGTTAACAATTGATGACGGCAGGGAATGGAAGCGGCACATAGACCAGCTCCGTTCCCGAAACATGGAACGAAATACAGACATACACCCATACAAGGAAAAAAACGGTGATGGACAAACCAAAGGGGGGGGGGGGAATGCGAGAAACAAATAAAGAACCGATACAAACAAAACCCAAAGAGATTACCAAACAAAAAGAGCAAATAAAAGACTCACTGTTTGAAGAGACTTGCATGAAGAGCCCATCGGAAGGGGACAGCCAGGCCAGCTCGACCTGCCCGGAGGAAACGGGAGGGAGTGGCAAAACCGCTGGCCTAAGAAACTCAGGCGGCAGAATGGCTGACTCACCCTTCCAGACGGTTCCAGAGAGAAGGACGGACAACACAGCAGCCCCATCCGAACAGGTCGAAGTCTCCACCGAAAGTGAACTGCGCAGGTCCAGTCGAGTCAGGAAAAGCCCCGCCTACCTGCGCGACTACATCACCACGTAGGACTGAACTAAGGAGGGAGGGGTGTTCTCTATGCAAATTGGGTTACTCCAAAACATGCAAATCTGATTGGTCAACTAAAGTAAGCATTGGATTGGTTCACTAAGAACCAATCCAAATAAAGTAAAAAAGGCGGCAAATTTGATCAGCTGCCATTGGTTACAAGCCGGCAGGCTAGCCTGTATAAAAGGCTGCCACTAAGTCGGCCAACCGTTCCGTTTTACTGACTCCTGTAAATAAAGATTTGTTGGAACCCGGTCTACCTCGTGTTTTTCCGAACAAAACCCTTTCCATCCAGAAAAGTTGTGTTCAAACAAAGTGCCAAAATTCTTTGTTTTGTTGGTTCCTGGCTTAGTAAATGGAAGAGGTAGGGAGAGAAGAGCCCAAGACTTGTAGTTTACAAATCATGATGGATGGGTTTGCATATAAAGTGAAGCAAATCAATTTAGCCATTGAAATGCAGTTAAACAAACCATGGCTTATTGCAATGTCTGAATCAGTTTCAGAATCATGTTCTGATCATTAATTTTATTTAATTTAATTGTCCGTGTTTTAGTTTAGATGTTAGTAACAGTCAGTGGCTAGAAAAGGGTGGAATAAATCAAAATAACACAAGAAATAAATTAGAAACTCACCTGACTTTACATTGTAAAAGCGACCTTTTTAGAAAGGTAAAGTGGGAAGCTTGATTCCCAAGCCAAGGATAGCCATTAGGTGAACATAAAAAGGACTTCAGAGACACCAAGAGTCATGCCAAGTATCAATCATTTTGGAATGTTGGGAAGCAAAACAATTTTTATCATAAGGCCTGCCAACCCTGTAACATCTCCGGGCAACAGGTAATATTAAAATAATTTGAAAGTTCAGACAAAAGAACAATAGGTGTCTCACTTATCAACATAAATTCTGGGCTCCATTGTGATTGTAAGTCAAGGGTGACTTGTCTTTATTTAAGCCAGGGGCGTCAAACTCACATTTGACTCAAGGCAGCATCATCTGACATATCGTGACTTTTTTCCCCTTCGCTAAAACGGACGTGGACGGCACATGATGCATCTGGTCTGCACGCTATGAGTTTGACTGCCCTGGTTTCAGCCATTAGGCTTTTGCCATTGCTTTTCAGACTCCAGGAATTAGGAAAACTTAATGCTACTATACTGATAATGTCAACCCTGAAGTGGGCTGAACTGTGGCCATTTTCTTTTTTTGTAGTATCTAGGGAGGTTTCTTTTCTCACAGCTTTAAGGCTGACACAGCCTGGCGTGAAGGAGCCAGGGAGGGGAGGGCTGTAGAGATTAACTGGGGTGTTGTAGCCCAAATAAAATGATTTCTTCTGGGAATCAAGAACTTTCATGCAGGTATCTGCAGGGTGGAGACTGAGGTCCCCTAGCAACTGGACTGTATGCTGATTGGACCAAATGACTGAGACTCTTGGGGAAGTGATGAAGTTTTACTTTTAATTGGGGGGAAAACCAGCACCAACTTTAGAGTCGGTTTTCTACCAGGAAGATGCCAATTTGATATGTCCTTATAAAATATTCTTTGAGGAACTTGCTTGCCTTGGAATTTTTATTGAATGGGACCTGTAACTTGGAACCCTTACAGATAACACCCAAAAAGACATCCTTAATACCACTGAAATTATGTTTACAACAGATCCTTATCAGTCCCATGGGAATTACATTTTCTACCAATTATATCTGTGGTGTTCTGCAGTTGGACTGGATAGCAAACAAAAGCTCTGAACTGGGTTCTTCTTGTGGCAAAATCTGATTGCTTTTATCTTTTATTGATTTTTTTTCCTGATTGAAAAATCAAGTGATCAAGATCAAGACTTATAAACCAAAATAAAGTTAAAAAGAAAAATAAACCAGAAAGAAAAATAAGAACTATTAAAATAATAAACAAAATTAAAATAATTTTTTGAAATATATCTGAGGGGGCAGAGAGAGATAGAGAGTGAGAGAGACATTCTGATATTTTCTCTTTTCATTTTCAAGTGTTTTGCAATAACTGGCCATCAAGTTAAGAACAGGAGCTGAATCAATGTTACATCAATGTATACACCTTTGATAACCCAGGTAATCAATTAACTTTTCTGAAATTGGATCATAACTGGTAGATTTTGATATGGAATTAATTTTAATAAAAGAATTTTGTCCCAAATTCACTGCATTGAGCCAATGGGCCACACTGAAAAAGAACAGCAATAATACACAAGACTATTTTTTCTCACCCAAAATTAATGGGAAATAGTGATAATTACAACCTGTTTTCCCCAAAAAAATGTCATTCATCATTACTGTATCATCACTGTCATCAAAACTGTGTTGTTGGGTTTTTTTTTCATTCTGATTTTTTTTTTTAAAAAAAAATGAAGAATACAGCAAAAAAAAGTTGACTTTCAATGAAATTACTAATTAATGGATCCATCCCTTTAGTGTTAAGTTCTGGTAAGTTTTTCATCAACACTGTGTTATGTTCTATAAAATCTGAATGCAAATTCAAACAGATGTTTACAGAATTATTACTGGTACACTATTTTTTTTCAAAATGCATTTTGTGCACTTTCCAGAAAGCTTCACAACCCTATATGTTTATTTGTAAACCTGTTCTTGGCACTCCCAAGAATTTTCAAGTTGATGTTTTTAATGCAGCATTTCCTTATTTACAATCCATTTTCATTCAGTCTGATATGTCATTACTGTAAAATATGGGAGGACTGTGAGGAGAAGTAATATGGGTATTTGTAAAAGAGAATTATAGAGAAGGGTTTTTTCCCCTTTTTTCATAATGTCTGAAATCTAGGTCCAATAAATTCTATTGAGAAGAAATTACGAAGAAATCAAAGGAAACTGTTTGTGTCTGTGGTTCAATTATCTATATCTTTATGGCAGGATAAAGTCTGTAATAAAATCTGCTTTCATTTTTCCCCTAAATTATAAGTACTTTTTTTATTGATGGCAAGTATATTGTGCACTGGCATAAAAAGCTTAAGAAGGCAAACACTGTAAGATAAATAAAACAAACAATGGCAAAATGCAGTATACAACTAAAAATAATTAAAATACTGTATCAATGTAAAGTCCCAATTTTACATTCAACAGAATGCTTATGGAATATACTGTAGATCCAACACAGAATAAACAGAAGTGATTCCAAGGGTGTTTTTTTTTTTTTTAACCCAAATGTTTCCATATTGAGTCAGTGTGAGTACAAGTGTGGACATGTACAAAAATATAGGGTTGTCAAACTCTCTCACTCAGGACATCCTGACAGATGGCCATGAAATTGAATAGAAGGATGTTTTAATTCAAGTGAAACTGAATTTTCAAGGGACCAAATTCATCCTAAAGAATTGTAGTTGAAGGCTGAAGAAAGGCATCTAAATTTTTAAGCTCAGTTTCACAAGCTGAAAGAAATTAATCTTCCCTTCTGCTTCATTGTTATTGTTCACTTCTTCAACTCCATTTATAGCAAAACATCAGTCCTGTAGTTACATTTTTAACATAAAACCAAACCACGAAACCTGCAGCAATCAAGTGATGGTTTAATTTACTAGGTGATTGCAAGCTCTTCATATGTCCACTGATATTCAATTTCAAGTTTTGATTGAAGAAATATGAGCGACATTATTAAGAACCTGGTGAAAATGTGCTATTTTCATTTTACAGGGTTAAAAATAGCAACAGCAACAGCACTTAGACTTATACACTGCCCCACTGTGCTTTAAAACAGGGATCGCCAACCTTAGCAACTTTAAGACTTGTGGACTTCAATTATATAACAGTATATAAGTCTAAGTTTTGCTGGCTGAGGAATTCTAGGAGTTGAAGTCCACAAGTCTTAAAGTTGCCAAGGTTGGAGACCCCTGCTTTAAAGCAGTCTCTGGGAGTTTTCAATGCGAGTCTATTGCCCCCAACAATCTGGGTCCTCATTTTACCAACCTCAGAAGGATGGAAGGCTGAGTCAACCTTGAACCTTGTCAGGATTGAACTCTAAGCTGTGGGCAGTTTGCCTGCAAGACTGTATTCTAACCACTGCACCACCGGATTAGAAATCAAATTGTTGTAATCGCACATGATAGTCCTGAAGGCAACAATGGATGTTTGAAGAGATTCAATAAAAAAACAGAGGAAATTAAGAAAGATTCTTTATTACAAATGAATCCAATTGCACTGAATGAGCAATAGCTTGACAGGAATTAATCTCCATAATCAACATCAAACCAATCGACCCTTTTAACAAAAGCATGTTGTGGAACAGGACAGTGTCAAGCATATCACAATCCAAGCAGTGACTAACCATACTCACGATCACAGCAGTGGTGGGATTCAAATTTTTTTACCACCAGTTTTATGGGCGTGGCTTGGTGGGCATGGCAGGGGAAGGATCCTGCAAAATCTCATTTTTTCCCTACCCCACTAACCTACTTTCTAGCTCTGTTCCCCTGTGCAGGGCAACAAAAGAAGACCCAGCTAATCAGCTGGGACTCAGGAGGCAGAAAATAGATGGGGCGGGCCAGTCAGAGGTGGCATTTGCCAGGCCTCCAAACTACTGAAAATCTCTGCTACCAGTTCTCCAGAACTTGTCAGAACCTGCTGAATACCATCTCTGGATCACAGAAAGTAATAATTTAAAAAGACTATTCCTGTTCAAATTTGAATGATAAATAGTATCTGCTGTCACCTCATAGAGAAATAAAAGGCAAGAAAAATGACGAGACCCAAACACACAAGTTCATTCTTTGCAAGGTCAAATAAAATAGCTTGCAGTGATACTAACGTATCATCTTTAGCAATTGTTTTCCAAGTACTGCAGTCTGGCATTCTGACACTGTGTCTTGGGCTCACTCCAGGGAAGTAGCTCTTGAAACAGAAAACAGGACTTGTGAAACTTTGAACACGATCAGCAGCACACCAGAGGGCACAACATCTAAGCAAGAAGGGGGGAATGTGTTTTTAGAAACTGAACTAAAAAGAACAAAAAAATAAGGTCCGTTTCTTCCAAGATGGCCAAACCATCTTTAATGTGCCGTTGTATAGATCTTTAATGGCGAACTCATGGCATGCATGCCACAGATAGCACACACAGCCCTCTTTGCAGGCATGTGAGCCATCCCCCCAGCTTGGCTCCACCACACATGCACACACACCTTCTGCCAGCCAGTTGATTTTTGGATCTCTGCCACGCATACATGGGGGACAGAATGTATGAAGGAGACACGTGCACATGCGTGTGGGGTGGGGGATCATGGGGATCACGTGTACATATGCGGGGGTCATGTGTGCAGGCGCAGGGACAAGGGGAGCACAAGGGGTCACATGGATATACACAGGGGGAGCAGGGGGGTTGCGCATGAATATACAGGGGGCGGGGTGAGCAGGAGGGGGTTGTGCATGCACAGCATTATGGGTGCAAGCACACACACATGCTGTTGCACACACACACACACTTTCAGCATATGACAACAAGAAGGTTAGCCATCACTGGTATAGATGTATGCATATGGATACACAGAGTGAGAGAATGAGAAGACATGCAACCAGCAAAACCACCAGTCAACAGTACAGAATAAATAAAAGAATTCCACAAGTCTTGTAAGACATTGTGCCCCCAAGGAAGCATAATGCTTCTCTAACATCAACCAGTGGAAGAATAACAGAATACCAGAGTTGGAAAGAATCTCAGAAGTCTTCTAATCTAACCCCATGCTCAAACAGGAGGTCCTATACTAGGGGTGGGTTTCTACCAGTTCTGTCCACCTCTGTAGAACTGGTAGCTCTGAAGAGCAGCAGACATAGAACCGGTTCTATGTCTGCTGATGTTTTTGCCCACCTGCCCACCCGGATTCTTACCTGATCTCCATTTCCTGATTTTTCAACTTCAGCTGCCGAACGAGGCACAGCTGCAGTTAAAAAAGCAGGAAAAGAGGGCTGTTTCAAAGGCTGCTTCTCTACACCCAGCGTGCTGATGACGATTTACAGGTGTGCAGCTCCCAGCATGCAGGGAAGCTCATAAATCCCGAACCAGTAGTTAACTCTGTCATATCCCACCCCTGTCCTATACCATTTCAGACAAATGGTTCTCCAATCTCTTCTTAAAATCCTCCAGTTGTTGGAGCACCCAAACATCTAGAGACAAGTACAGCTATGTGCATGTGTTTAGATATGTCTCTGTGTGTATGTGTGTTTGTGTGTGTGTGTGTGTGTGGACATAAAACAGATGCATGTAGATCACAGATTGATTTTATTTCAGTGGTCTAAAGATTCTGCCTCATAACTGAAGTTTCTCACATCAGCATATGGAAATTATGCATGTCAAAAAATGGATTTGTCTTAGCAAAAAACTGCTGATAAAAGTGAAGTAACCATGGAATTCAACTGTAAAGAAAATGGCAAACTGATTGCTATAAATAATTAAACATGGCCTATAATAGAACAATTAAAATTTTAAAAGCAGCGAGGCAAATTGTATGAAAAAAATATGGTTCAGAATGATTGAAAAGCTATTCTCATAATACTACTACTAGGAGCAATAGTACATAAAATTAACATTTTATATCCAAATCCATTAAAGCAGGGGTGTCAAATTTGCAGACTGCAGGCCAGATGCATCATACGCTGGCCATGCCCACCCCCAGTTTAGCGAAAAGGGGGAAAGTCACGATACATCAAGTGATGACAATGTGAGGCCGTGAGTTTGACACCTCTGCATTAGAGAAAGAATGAAGCAGTAACGTGAAGCTTAAAAGCATTGCGTACTCCTTTTCAAAACAAACTACAGGTAGTCCTCAACTTACAACACTGATTATTTGATTTTTCTAGTTGAAGTGCTGAAGATTCAATTGGATTTTGGTTACAGTCACTTTTTATTGAGAGACAAATAAAATTTTCCTTTGTTTGAGTTGCAGGAAAGGCAGCAGAAGAAAAGAAAGATTTAATAATACTGGTATGAATACATCCTCAACAAGTTTTCTTTTACGTTTGTACGTTGAAAACCCAGTGAGTTTTCTTTAACTCTTCTGTCACACTTGATATTCTACATTTTCTAAAAGTTGCACACATGAGATGCAACCTTCATCCAGTTGCACCAAATAGCTTCAAGTTACAGTACATGATTCTGATATCCTTTGACTTCAATTATAAAATCCTACATATGGTCCTGCAACCAAGCAAGACAAACACAGACTTCAATGGATAATTACAACTGCAGAAAAAACAATTGCTACCAACCTGCCTTCCATTGAGGACCTGTATACTTACTGCATGAGTCAAAAGGAGGGCTGTGAAAATGTCTACAGAACTCTCACATCCTGGACATAAATTGTCAACTTCTACCCTCAAAATGAAGTTATAGAGCATTGCACATCAGAACAACTAGACACAAAGGACAGTTTTTCCCCATATGACATCACTCTGCTAAACAACTAATTCCCACAACGCTGTCAAACTATTTACTAAGACTGTATTACTATTATTCTTCTCACCCTCCCTATTACCTGTCTCCTTCTACTTATGACTATAACCTTGTTGCTTGTATCTTTACAATTATATCATTTTATTGAGTTTCCTAGTATGATTTTGATTACTTATTTAGTATCCTATGACCATCACTAAGTATTGTATCCTATGATTCTTGATCACGTGTTTTGTATGTACACTGAGAGCTTATGCGTGAAGACTAATTCCTTGTATGTCCAACCACACTTGGCCAATAAAGAATTTTATCGCTTGTTATAATGTCGTACTTCAGTGGAGAACTAAAGCACATGAAGAATAAACAGTAATCCTTGTCCTTAAGTGCCTTACTTGAAGATTTCATTTGGAACACCTTTGGATTAAATGCCCTCCAAAATCCAAGAAGTCACATTACTCGGAATGCTGAAAGCATGATCTAAGTTCCATAAATCACAATCTGACCTATTGTTAATATAACACAAACTGCAGTCATGAGATCCGGCTTTCTTGATGTCATTACCGACACATGGATAGTCTCCTGTCATTTTTAATAATAGCTGTACGTTTCTGTGCAATGACACTTAGAGGAAAAAAAAATTAAGCTATGCAAATCCTCAAATGCGGACTGTATCTCTTTTTTCAAAAGAAACAACAATTTAACGTGACATCAAAAGTAGCTCATGCATGAGATTTACCCTCTGGTAAGATGGGGAGCCAATAAATTTGATAATTAAATAAATCAAATCCATAGGCCAAAGAAATCACACAACAAAAAGACAACCTAAATATTTCACACATTTTCTTTCTCCCATTGACATTTTATAGCCCTCACAATAATTTCCTTCTCGCATTTCCTTTTCAGAGATTATGTTGATATATCTTCTCCAAATCTACTTATCCCACTAACTAATGTACTCCATGCTTGCCCCTTTTAGTTCCTGCTACCTGGTTTTAAGCATCATGTCACCTTTGAATGAGAGTAGAAAGAAGCTGATTTTAGGATAAGAGCAGGCAGAACTGTGGGGCAGAGTTAAGTGCATCATGAGCTTAGACTTGTTGCCTTCCCACAAGCACTCAAAGTCCAACCTCTCCTGATTTCTGTCAAGCCTTACCTGTTGCCAATTTAGTGTTGACCTTTAATTGACCAGATTCTTGTGTATAAGGTAAAGGTTCCCCTCGCACATACGTGCTGGTCATTTCCAGCTCTCGGGGGCGGTGCTCATCTCCGTTACAAAGCCAAAGAGCCAGCACTGTCTAAAGAACTCTCCGTGGCCATGTGGCCAGCATGACTAAATACTGAAGGCGCATGGAATGCTGTTACCTTTCCACCAAAGTGGTCCCTATTTTTCTACTTGCATTTTGACATGTTTTTGAACTGCTAGGTTGGCAGAAGCTGGGACAAGTAACGGGAGTTCACTCCATTACGCGGTGCTAGGGATTCGAACCACCAAACTGCTGACCTTTCTGATCGACAAGCTCAGCGTATTAGACACTGAGCCCCCACATCCCTCTTATATATTATATATAATATTATATATATCTTGTGTGTAGACTTGAGTAAATCTTCTATGCTGCAACCTTATACCTGGTCATAACTCTAACTCTCTGACGCTTCAGCTCTGCCTGTTCTTCTCCTGCAGCAAATTTTCTTTTTACAAAAATATAAGCATTGTTTATCAATGATGGTTTCATCATTAGTTGTATTGGAATGTGTAATGGAAAGCTAGGGTAGAAAGATTTTATTACAATTAATACTAAAAGGTACAGAGACCATGTAGATCAGGTAACCAGCCATAGTCATATTTGTATCAACATGTCACAAGCTCAAGGAATGTCCAGTTGTAACAAAATATGCTTTCATTACAGGTAGTCCTCAACTTACAACAATTCATTTAGTGACCATTCAAAGCTACAATGGCATTGAAAAAAGTGACTTATGTCCATTTTTCACACATATGACCGTTGCAGCATCTCCAGGGTCACAAGACCAAAATTCAGGTGCTTGGCAACTGATTCTTATTTATGACGGTTGCAGTGTCCCAGGGTCATGTGATCCCCATTTGCGACTTCCTGTCAAGCCAGATTCATTTAACAACCATGTTAGTAACTTAACAACTGCAATGATTCACGTAACAGCTTGGTCAAGAAAAGTCATAAAGTAGAGCAAAATTCACTTAACAAATGTCTAACTTAGTAACATAAATTGGGCTCAATTGAGGTCATAAGTCAAGGACTATCTGTTATTTTAGGCAAGGCAGAACAAATAATGATATTGCAAACCAACACACTGTGCTTCAAAAGTTCATGTTACCTCTATGTACTAACATTCAGCATACAAAATTCAACCCATGTAATGTATTAAATCAAGTGGTCCTTTAAATTATTATTGCAATGTCCTTTACAATCAAATCCAGGAATTCATTTTCACCGGAACATCTCTCCTTCAAGAGGCATAAGCCCTGCCAGTACACCAGTTAGGAACCTACAGAATAGTATTTTTGGAAAGATAAGATATTCTTGCTTTTCACTGATAGTAAGTTACCTCTCACAATTCTTTGGCGGAAAGCCATGACAATTAATGATTGTAGAATTGGCCAGTATAGTGTGGTGTAAGGAACTCACTTACTCTCTGTCAGGGTAAAAAAATGTTCTGTTCTTGTCCACTCCACCAGACCAAAACATTGTGTGTGTATGTGTGTGTGTGTGTGTTTGCATGCTCCTTGCTCCTGTACAAAACAATCACTCTTGTATTAAGATCCCATTTTGTGATAGAATTCATTCTATCGCTGTGCAATAAATCCATGCTTTAAAGCATTATGATCTAGTAATAATAAGAAAGATTTTGATACCATGTGTCTGCAAACCAGATGCCATGACCTTCTACGAATATAAAACCAGAGATCGCTGCAAAAACTGCTCATTTTTAAGATTTACAATATCATCTTTCCCTTTCTTTTGTTGGGTACTTTCGGAGGCAAAATACAGAAATCATAGTAAAAGCCCAACTTACTTACGGCTTTAGTAAAAGATTAACCTAGCTTTTCAGTAATAGTAGTAATTTCTGAAAAGCCTCGCAAGGTCATTATTCATTTTAATGATATATGGTTTATTGCTTTCATGGATCTAACAAAGCAGGATTTCACTCAATGCATTTTCTCCTATGTGCCCGAGCTTTGCTTGAAATGGCAAGCAATATTATGCTGCTAGGTGGAAACAAAAAATTCATTTCCAGTTATTCTATGTCAACTAATTAGGCAAACACTTACTAGGATCTTACTGCAATACAACCCATCAGACAGCTTAGCATATTCACAGAAAAGATGAATTTTACCATTTTCTTATGGGTAAATTCCCCAAGACTGAATCTTAGCAATAGTTGAAGTCAAAATGGGCAGATTCAAAATCACATATACCTCATTTATTCACCCCTATTCACAGATACCTATTATTTTTTTAACTTATATTAAGAGCCATGGTGACTCAGTGGTTAGAATGCACAATAAATCATTATTGTGTGGTTTTGTTTTGTTGGTTTATTTTATGTTTCTTTAAACCTCATAGACTACAATAATACATACTTTCCCCTTCTCTCAAACCCATTAGATAGATCTTCTGCACGTTAAAAGGGAGCCTCAGTGGTTAGAATGCAGTACCGCAGTCTACTTCTGCTGACTGCCATCTGCCTGCAATTTCGCAGATTGAAGCTCACCAGCTCAAGGTTGGCTCAGCCTTCCATCCTTCCAAGGTTGGTAAAATGAGGACCAAGATTGTTGGGGGCAATAGGCTGACTCTATAAACCACTTAGAGAGGGCTGTAAAGCACTATGAAGCGGTATAGAAGTCTAAATGCTATTGCTATTCTATTTATTTGATTTCTATAGCCACCCATCACAACAAGCAACACTGCGTGGCACACATCATGAAAAAAATTGAACAATTAAAACTATACAATAAAAACATTGATTTTCATCAAACTGTACATCACTAAGACAGCCCTGGTGGTGGTGTGGTTAAAGTGCATTGTTGCGGGCAAACTCTGCTCGCAGCCTGGAATTTGATCTTGACAGGGCTCAAAGTTGACTCAACCTTCCATCCTTCCAAGGTCAGTAAAATGAGGAACCAGATTGTTGGAGGCAATATGCAAACAATGCTCCTACATTGTAAGCCATCCAGGAGGTGCTGCAAAGAGTATCACCCAACTTATTCATGTTCACAAAACTGTCCATAGCCATATTCACTCACATGATCTGTCTACATCAGCACATCATCTAGTATTTCCAAAGCTTTAGGATGTAGGAACCTCAAATATGGGTTCCAGATATCCTTCAGTTCAAAGATGAAAATCTCAGACTTTTCAACCATTCTTCTTTTCTCTCAAGTATCCTGACTATCCCCTATGACATCTTGACTCCTTTCTCTTCAACTGTTCTAGATTCCCTTTCACCAGTGAAAGTTGTAGAGGTTGAATGGGATTAAGTAAAACATTTGCTTGATTGCTGTTGAATTCACTAAAAATACAATGATAGGAAAGCTCTCTTAATGATCACTAGCTACTCTGCAGAGCAATAATTTGCAAAGTTTGTTGGCTCTCTCTTCGATCAAAACTTGACACTGAATAGTTTTATGTATACATCTGTGTTCTGTCTCGCCTTTCCTCTTTCTCAAAAAATGAAAGAGTACAAACTCACACAAACACAGGCAGGCAAGCTGGCTCGGACTTCACAGAGTTAATTCTTTGGAACTGATAATATTCTTGGCATTCCAACATGTCCTGCCTGCCAAGTCTGAACTGATAGCAAATAAAGTTTTACTCACAGAAAATCACAAGGCAGTCCACAAAAATAATCATTCACGAAGAAAATCTGAAGTAAGGTTAAACTTTGTCCCGTACAAAGTTTCAGGAAAAAACACACCCACTTTTATCCGCTGTGGGGTGTGGCTCAATGACTCAGCTCACTCTCTGACCCTCCCACGCCTCCTACATTGCTGCTCACATTTCTCCCTACGATGCTGCTTAGGATCGAGCCAACATTCTTCCTCTTTACTCCCTGTCAGGCACTTTTGATACCACCACAATCTGGATGAGTGAGAGTCTACACAGACATTATCTTTCTCTAATTTATAGAGGCCATGAAAAAAAATTAAAAGTATATCATTTGTACAGGTACAAAATAAACTTACAAATTATAAAGAACTTTGATTGCCACCCAAATTAACAGGCCACATATAATTTCTTTTTGTTTGTTCCAATAACATCTACTTATTTCATATCCTTACATTATACATTTAATATTTATGCATATTAACATTATAAATACCTGGATGTGTGTGTGTGCATATTTTGTAATCCACATCCATCAATATGTGAGACGGGAGTAAGGAAATAAAGAAAATCAATTGGTATGACATGGATCAAAATGTTAAAGAAGTAAGGAGATAATAACAAATATAGAAATGTGGTGAACTTATCATATTATTACAGTCTGTTGTCCTCCTGCTAGAAATATTCCACTAATCCCGATTGTTTCATTCATATGCAATATTTTATATTTTATTTGACAAAACCTTTAAGGTGCTACAGAGGGTGAACCAAAATAGAATATAAAATCAAAATGATTCTTTTATTCTTTAACATGTGCCACTGCCACGATACTTCCAAGCAGCCAGAAAAATAATGCATGAACAGTTCTGTCTTATACTGTTGCCAGAAACATTTTTAATAACTGAAATCGGCAAATGTCCAGGATAAAAACTCTACCTTTTGTCCATGGCTTAGCCCAGATGATGTAGCAGATGGTCACCTGGCCCTCATTAAAAGAAATAAATAAAGAGAGAGAGAGAGAGAGAGAGAGAGAGAGAGAGAGGGAGGGAGGGAGGGAGGGAGGGAGGGAGGGAGGGAGGGGGACCTAGCCGACAACTTTGTTGTCCAAAAGGTAGAGGGTGAAACTAGAGGGACAGACATACTGGACTTCTTACAAACAGAGGAATGATAGAGGGAGTTGAAACTGCAGGAACCTTGGGTGAGAGTGATCATGTCATACTAGAATTCAACATAACACAAACACAAGCAACAGAACAGAATGACACCAGAGTCTTGGATTTTAAAAGAGCTGATTTCAATAAAATCAGAGAGAACTTGGGAAAAATTGCATGGATGAAAATCCTAAAGGGGAAAACAACTCAAGAATCTTGGGAAAAAGTGTGATCATAGAAGCCCAGACCAGCACAATACCACTGAGAAAGAAAAACAAGAAATCCAAGAAGAAACCAGCATGGCTGCACAAAGATCTCTCTGGCAAATTGAAAGAAAAAAAGGACAAGTACAAAAAATGGAAAGAAGGACATACAACTAAGGCAGAATATCAGCAGATAGCCAGAATCTGCAAAGACGAAGTCAGAATAGCAAAGGCTCAGAAGGAACAAAGACTTGCAACAAAAGTCAAAGATAATAAAAAAAGTTTCTCCCAACATATAAATAACAAGAAAAAAATCAAGGAAACAGTCAGTCCACGAAAGAGAGAAGATGGCAAGGAAGTAACAGGCAACAGAGAGAAAGCAGAACTGCTTAACTCATTCTTTGCATCCGTCTTCATGCAAAAAGAAACTACAGCTCAACCCACCAAAAACATAATTGTAAAAGACAGACCAGAAGTTAAAATCAGCAAAAAAATAATCAGAGAACACCTGCCTGATCTTGATGAAAACAAATCACTGGGGCCTGATGGATTACATCCCAGAATTTTAAAGGAGCCGGCAGAGGTCATCTCAGAACCACTGCACCCTATCTTTCAAAAATCCTGGAGAACCCAGGAACTGCCAGAGGACTGGAAAAGAGCTGATGTGGTTCCCATCTTCAAAAAAGGGGAAAAAAACCAGACCCAGAAAACTATAGACCAATCAGCCTAACATCAATACCCGGGAAAATACTGCAAAAGATAATAAAAAAACAGATCTGCCAACATCTAGAAAGAAGTAAAGTAATAACTTGCTGCCAGCACGGGTTTGTTAAGAACAGATCATGCCAATCCAATCTCATTTCATTCTTCAACATAGTGACTAAATTAGTAGACCAGCAAAATACTGTGGACATAATATATTTAGATTTCAGCAGCATTCGACAAAGTAGATCACAACCTACTTCTTAGTAAGCTAGAAAAAAGTGGAATAGATAGCATCACCACCAGATGGATTCGCAACTGGCTGGCAAACCGTACTCAATGAATAGTCCTTAATGGGTCTAAGTCTACATGGAGGGAAGTAAGCAGTGGGGTGCCACTGCATCACCTGCCAAAAAAGCTAATGCAATCCTAAATTGTATTAACAGAGGGATACAAACAAGATCAAGGGAAGTATTAATACCACTCTATAAAGCCTTAGTAAAATCACACCTAGAATACTGCATCCAGTTTTGTCCACCACATTATAAAAAAGATGTTGAGATTCTAGAAAAAGTACAGAGAAGAGCAACCAGGATGATTAGGGGACTGGAGGTTAAAACATACAACAGATGGTTGCAGGAACTGGGTTTATAAAGAGAAGGACCAGGGGAGACATGATAGCAGTCTTCTAATATTTGAGGGGCTGCCACAGGGAGGAAGGGGTCAACCTATTTTCTAAAGTGCCTGTAGGCCAGACAAGGAATAAAAATGGATGGAAACTGAACAAGGAGAGATTTAACCTGGAAATAAGGAGAAATTTTCTGACAGTGAAAACAATCAACCAACAGAACTGGACAATTGCCCTCGGAAGTTGTTGGAGCACCATCACTTGAGACCTCCAAGAAGAGATTTGACTGTCATTTCTTAGAATTGATGAAGGGTCTTCTGCTTGGGCAGGGAGTTGGACTAGATGACTTATAAGTCCCTTCCAACTCTGATTATCTGTCATTTTTTAATTTGGAGGGAAGGAGGGAGGGAGGGAGAGAGAGAGAGGAGAGAGAGCGAGAGAGAGCGCTATCAATTGCTGGAAATGATCCATTTGCTACTGGGATGATTCTAGAATCTCTTTAAATTATTTATTTCCTACCCCACCCCCTCCTCAAGGTAAGAATAGCCAAAATCTTTTTACAATGTATAGTATGTTACTTGATCTACTATGATGCATAGATTGTTAATACCAGGGAATGAACATTATATCTTTCAAGCATTTATTGCTTTCCAGGAAATGTTCTTATCCCTATTGATATATTACAATTCCCATGATAAAGATAGGGTGGTGAGCTAAAATGAAAAATATATGCACTACAGATTGTTTTTCAATCAGTAGAAATTGGGATATCTTCTGTAATAAAATATTAAGAGGAGTCTTCTTATTATGCTATTTTATTTTACCCCAATGTTGTGGCTTTGTGTTTCTACTCTTAATGTTCCTTTTTTCTGGGACTTTTATCTGGGACCTTTTTTCTGGGACAGTTATGATTAAATTGATGTTTTTAACATTATAGCCCCAAAGAATCTCCTACCCATAGAAACCATTAAAAATGAATAAAATAAGGTTCCTGAATAAATCTTAAAGGTTCTATTACTAAAAAAGGAATGCCATTCATTCTCTTGATCAAAATATGTTCTCACCAGCTCTCTTTAAGTACTTCCTACATAATACTTAAACATAGCCATGGTGGCGCAATGGTAAGAATGATGTACTGCAGGCTACTTCTACCAACTGCCAGATGTCAGCAGTTCAACAGTTCGATTCTGACCCACTCAAGGTTGATTCAGCCTTCCATCATTCTGAGGTTGGCAAAATGAGGACCCAGATCATTGGGGGCAATAGGCTGACTCTGTAAAACCAGTAAGAGAGGGCTGTAAAGTACTGGGAAGTAGTATATAAGTCTATGTGATGTTGCTACCTACTACTATCTGAGTTGTTCCTCTGTAGCATAGTAGAACCATCCTCTATTTATAAGGTTGCCTAAACTTTAAACATTGGCACGGAAAAATGCCAATTAGGATTGCTTTTCGGATGATTGTTCACACAATCAAAATTTAGGTGCTTGGCAACTGGTATATGACAAAGGGACAGATTTAACAGATTAACAGAATTGGAAGGGACCTTGTACTGTAGGTCATCTAGTTCAAACTAGTTCCGCCCCCACCCACCCAAGCAGGAGACCCTACACCATTTCTGACAAATGGCAGTCTAATCTCTTCTTGACCCCAGGACATTGCAACTGTCATAAATATGAGTCAATTGCTAAGTATTTGAATTTTGATGATGTGACCATGAGGATGCTGCAACAGATATTAAGTGTGAAAAATGGTCATCAGTCACTTTTTTCAGTGCCATTGTAACTTCGAATGGTCGCTAAGTGAACTGTTGTAAGTCGAGGACTACCTGTATGGCATAAGGCATCCAAAACAACAGATCTACCCTTGAAAAGAGAGGTTTGTTTGAGACCATCTTTATTCTGAAATGTATATTTCAAACTGCAAAAGCTAATCTTAGAAAGATTTTGTATATTGTAAGAAAAGTTACAGAATTTATTTTTATATATGACCATTTATAGGGGAAAAACACCAACACTTTTTCCCCCTTAATTAGACTATCTCAGCAGGCAGGGTGTCTAACAAATCACACGTATCTTCTTCTAACATGTCTTGCAAAAGATACTGCTTCAAGCTGCTACGATCAATAGTTCTCTTCTGGCCTTTTCTTGGCTCCAGTAGCCATCAAAGAATGATTCACATGCACCAGAGTTCAGGGCCAAAATAGATATAAAATGGGTACCATATCAAAACAGGGACAGCAATGGCATTAGTCACAACTGAGAAGACTAGCCGAGGTGGCAAATGCTGAGGAACAAAAAAAATTAAGTTGTATTCCTTGGGCAGTGGTGGTATTCTACCAGTTCATCGCAGTTCTACCGAGCCAGTCACCTCGATGAGCAGTGGAAACCAAACCAGTTCTCTCTGCAGCTCTGTTGTTGGGCACACCTGCCCAGCCATTGTTGGGAACACCTGCCGATCACCTTTATTCTCTGCTTTTGAAGCGCAGCTGCTTTACGCTTCACAGCAGCTGCTGAAGCAACCGGGAGAGTGCAGGCTTGCAGGAGGTGAGTTGGAACACCTCTGCACCTGTGCAAAGTGCATGTTTGGTGTGCATGCACATGCAAAGTGTGTGCACTCGCGCAAAGTGCGCCCACCAAGCCATGCCCACCAAACCGGTGGTAAACATCTTTGAATCCCACCACTGTACCTGGGACACTATAGAAGTGAAAGTTGGGACTCTGAAGAGGTAGAATAGGGGGGGGGGGAAACTGATTCTTTTGAACTTTGGTTTGAAGATGATTCCTGTCAATACCATGGACAGCCAAGAAAGATGATCAAACCTAGTTTTCCCTTGAGGCCCAACAACAAGCCTCAAATTATCTGTAATGGTATGTGGCAATGGCCTTGGGAGATGGAGGAAGGGGGAAAAGCACAGCCTGCTGCTGCAGAATAGACAGAGAAACAAACTCAGTAGGGAACCTCCCTAATTGAACAGACTGTAAAATAGGCAGATTTCAGATTTCAAGATTCTGTTAAAGTAGCCTACATTAAAGGTGAATTAACTCATGTGGTCCAGTTGTCTATCTGGTTACCTGGAAAGGTTTACATTATGCTACATCAGAAACATTATGCAAAGATATATTTCTCTGAAAAGGCTGGGAAAACTGGAAGGAAAGGAAAGAATTATATATAAATGAAGACTCAATCATCCAGGCCAAAAGTATCTACAAAGGTTAAATCATGGTAACTGGACCAATGTTTATTAAAACTGAGATATTTCATTCGTCATCCAGGTGACGTCTTTGGTTGACTGAAGTTGTGTAAGTAATTTCTTCAGTTGATTGTAGAAGTTACTTGGATGAATGAAGAAACATCTCAGTTTTAGTAAACTTTGTTCCAGTTGCCATGATTTAATCTTTGTAGATATTTTTGGCCAGGATGATTGAGTCTTCATCTACATGTTGCTTTTCATTTGGGGGAGAAACCCCCTGCAGTCTATAGGGCACGACTTGGTTCATTCCAATAACTGTCTGACTCTGCTTACCCAACCTTTTCATTTTGACCAAAGAAGTTACTTGGAGGAGTAACAAAATATCTCAGTTTTAACAAACTTTGGTTCAGTTGCCATGATTTAACTTTTTTAGATAAGAAGAGAATTACCAGCATCAAGTTACAGTGACAATGGGTGTACCATTGGAAGACAGAACAACAGAATTGGAAGGCATCTTGAAGGACCAAGTTTAAGACTGACGGAGCAAGACAAGGACAAGAGATTCTATGTATTGTCTAAGAGTAACTAATTTAATAAATCAAATGATGTAATAAGCCCGGGCTGATTCCTCTGTTTACAACCCTATTCTCTCTTGCACACACAAATCACTTTTATTGACATAAATATAAAAGTATATGCACATGTACAATCTCTTTAGAACAAAAAAAGCATAGGAAAAAACCAAGTGAAGATGAATGTGTTGAGAAGGACCGCAACATTTGAAAAGGAAAGGGGGGGAAAGGAAGGAATACGTCAGAATGGAGACAAGTGAGGGAAAAAGGCTAGGGAGTTAGAGAGAAGAGTTGTTAGACACTGCACAAAGAATTAACTTTCACAAAGCAAGTAGTCCTGCTGTTATTTGAACCTTGTGCCCATTCCTGTTTCCAACAGCTTCTACTCTTATCAACAAATGAAAGAAGAGCCATTCAGTTCCTAAGTAATTATTTGGGGAAAGACCTGCATTGTGTTAATGCGCTAATTAACACACAAGGAAACAGAAGGAAACAACAAGTTCACCATATTTTTTTATCACATTCAACTTTCACTGCTAATGTTCTGCTAAGATCTGTCTTGCAGTTCTTTCCCCTCTAAAATAAGCTTTCATTTCTCTATCTTTTTTTTCTTAAAGTTGCAAAAGATGCTGCTGCTTTCTGTGCCATATTTATTCTCCCATCATCATTCTGAATCCAAGAGACCCACGGAAAAAAAATCACTTGCAAGATAAACCTTTAGTATGAAACTGGAGTAAGGGAATTTTAGGAGGACACAGGTCATTGGAGAGCAGATGGTACAATGAAAGACGGGGCATTCCCAGACACCCTCTGGCTAACCTTGTTTTTCTTAGTTAGTTGTGAAGTCATGTCCGACCCATCGCAACCTCATGGACAATGTTCCTCCAGGCCTTCCTGTCCTCTACCATCCCCTGGAGTTCCTTTAAGCTCATGCCAACTGCTTCAGTGACTTTATCCAACCACCTCATTCTCTGCCTTCCCCTTCTTCTTCTTTTGCCCTCAATTGTTCCCAGCATTAAGCTCTTCTCCAATGAGTCCTTCCTTCTCATTAGGTGGCCAAAATATTTGAGTTTATCTTCAGGATCTGACCTTCTAAAGAGCAATCAGGGTTGGTCTTCTCTAAAACTGACTGGTTGGATTGCTTTGAAATCCAAGGGACTCACAGGAGTCTTCTCCAGCATCATTGTTCAAAGTCCTCCATTCTTTGGTGCTCAGCATTTCTTATGGTCCAACTTTCACAGCCATACATTGCAACTAGAAAACATAGCCTTCATTCTATGCTCTTTTGTTGGCAGAGGGATGTCTCTGCTTTTTAGTTTGCTGTCTGGTTACTTATAACTAAGTAACTGCAATACTGCACTTCACCTAGGAGAATTTCACCAACATGTTCTTGTTCTTTGTAAAAAAACTTTGAAAACCGATGAACAAGGATGATAGACAGCCATCTGTCAAAGATGCTTTGATTTAGATTTCTGCTCTAGGCAAATTCATGGCCTAAATGCCCCCTTCCAACTCCTTTAATTCCATGAGAAAAAAATGCAGATTTTCTTTCCAGGTAGCATTTTTATTTATTTATTATCTCTTTTACATCCTTCTCATTCAGACCCTTCTTTATCTGATCCAATTTATCATTTGCTCAAGGGCATGAATACCAAAATCTGTTTCCATACTCTTGGATATGCTTCCATGATCTCCTTCCATACTCTTAAGGACATATAGTCAAAAGTTTCATATACTCTTGCAAGATAACTTGAGAAAACTCATTTGTAAGTTTGACAGGGGTTCTCATTTGCACTAGATAGTTGCTAGGTATGAGACCAGAGCAGATTGGCATCTATTTCCATCTTCCAGACAACCCATCTGCTGCAGGCTGTTTTAGGGGCGGAAAAACTGAAACAGGTCTGGAAGCCAGCCAGGGACATTTTGGAAGTGCCATCAGAACTGTCAAAAGACATCATCTTCCAGACATTGAACCTCGCTTTGTGGAACAAATCCTTTCTCCCACATATTGAAGTTTTCAAGTGAGAGTTTCTTTGACTGCCTTCGCTACCAATTGGTATTGATGCCTGTCTGTTTTTTGAGACGAGGTACATGGACTGTGAGACTACAGAGTACAAACCTTGTATGAGAGACAAGGCACTATTTTCCTAACAGAGGCTAAGGTGTCCATGCAGAAAATCCAAATAAGCATGGGGCGGCGGGGGTGTCGCACCCCTAAATTCTATATCTGTCCTCAAATTGTTTTTGCTTTGTGCAGATTGCCTTCAGAAAGTGAGGGGATCCAAAAGTCAACTCGTAAAGCATTCCAGGATTGCTCTCAAGTTGCCAAACTCTGACAAAAGCTACTTGGACAACATTGTGCCAACAGTGAGCATGATGGAGGGCCAAAAGTAAAAGTCCTGATATATTTGGAAGGGTATCCATTTCGGAGACGCTGACAGTGAAGAGAAAAGCTGATTAACTGACTGAACAGAACAGAATAGAATAAAAGAGTTGGAAGGGACCTTGGAGGTCTTCTAGTACAACCCACTGCTCAGGCAGGAAACCCTATACCATTTCAGATAAAGAGGTCATCCTTTCTTAAAAACCTCCTGTGTTGGAGCATTCATAACTTCTGGAGGCAAGTTGTTCCAACAATTAATCAGTGGAATGACTTACCTCCAGAAGTTGTGGATGTTCCAACACAGGAGGTTTTTAAGAAAAAAAGTGAACAGCGATTTGTCTGAAATGGTTTAGAGCAGGGGTGTCAAACTCGATTTCATTGAGGGCTGTATCAGGGTTGTGTTTGACCTTGGGGGGCTGGAGTGGGTGTGGCCAGCATGACATCATGTCATTTGTGTCGGGGGTGCCTATGGTGGCCCAAGCACTCTTCCAGTGAAAGCAGGCTCCCAAGCTCCATGTTTGGCCACAATGGCCTCCTGCAATCCTCAGTCAGTGAAAACGGAGCACGGGAGGGATGCACGCAGCTCATTTTTGCTGGCAGAGGAACTGCTGGCCAGTCCTTCACTGTTTCCGGGGCAGCCCTACAGCCCAGATCTAAGCACCCCATGGGCTGGATCCAGGCCCCAGGTCTTGAGTTTGACACCCCTGGTTTAGGATATCCTTCCTGAGTAGGGGTTGGACTAGAAGACCTCCACAGTCCCTTCAATCTCTGTTATTCTATTCTGTTCGGTCAGGTTATTAGCATTTCTCTTCATGTCAGCCTCTCCCAACTTGATATTCTCCCGATATATCAGTTAGACAACTGCCTCATTGCATATACTCAACTTGATTTAGCATTATGTCCAAAATGTCAATATTTACCCATGAATCACTCAATCACCTTCTGGCCATGTGTATCTCTTGTACAGGTAAGTCCTCCACTTACAATCACAACCGAGCCCAAAATTTCTGTTGCTAAGCAAGACAATTGTTAAGTGAGTTTTGCCCCCTTTTACAACATTTTTTTTTTGTCACCAATGTCCAGTAAATCACTGGCACTGTTAATAGTAACATGGTTGTTAAGTGAATCTGGCTTCCCCATTGAACTTACTTTTCACAGAAAGTTGCAAAAAAGGATCACATAACCCCGGAATGCAGCAAGTAGCATAAATACATGCCAGTTGCCAAGCGCCTGAATTTTGATCATGTGAGCATGGGGATGCTGCAACGGTTGTGTGAAAATCATTTCTAAGCCACATTTTTCAGGGCTGTTGTAACCTTGAATAGTCAGTAAGTGAACTGTTATAAGCAGGTTTGGGATTCTACCGGTTCTGTCCAGCTCTGTAGAAGTGGTAGCTCTGAAGAGCAGCAGACATAGAACCGGTTCTATGTCTGCTGCTCTTTTGCCCCACCCACCCATACGGGGTCTTCCTTGACCTTTATTTCCTGCTTTTTCAATCTCAGCTGCTTTGCATGTCACAGCTGCGATTGAAAACGCAGAAAAAAAGGGCTTTTCCAAATGCTGCGCACCCACGCACAGCACTGCTAAGCTGTCCAGGCAGCAAGCTGATGATGTTACACACATGCAAAATGTAAAATCACCAATTTGGTAGTCACACTGGTCGGATCCCACCCCTGGTTATAAGTCGAGGACAAAAACTTTCCAATCAATTGTGCTGATGTTAAGTTGGATAGCTACTAAAGATTAGGCTGGGAGCAATGGAAATGATGAGCTAGAACAGGGGTCTCCAATCTTGGCAACTTTGAGACTTGTTGACTTCAACTCCCAGAATTCCTCAGCCAGCTTTGCAGAAAATCCAAACAAACATGGGGAAGGTGTCGCACCTCTTTGCTGGCTGAGGAATTCTGGGAGTTGAAGTCCACAAGTCTTAAAGTTGCCAAGGTTGGAGACCCCTGAGCTAGAACATCTTTTAGCAGCAGATTAGAAAAGGCTGTTGTCTAACCTTCAAAATTTAATTTTTAAAATGGATATTATGAAAAAAAAAAACTGACAAAACCAAGATGTTCAGAAGAAAACCAAATAAATATGTCATATCAAGATGTGTCTATTTTTTTAATTATTATTCTTAATATAGGAAATTTAAAAAAAGTGATTGAGAATTGAACCAAATGGACAGCACTTTAAAAAAAAAAAACACCTTCCTGCTGTGTTTCCGATTCTAAATATAATCAAGAAAATGTGTAGAAAAGCTTATGTGCATTCAGCCCCACAGAAAACCTTATTTACCACAAAATGAAGGATACATTTCCTCTTACTTTTAAGTTTCCAGCTGTTATGAAAGTGAAAATAATGAATATATTTTAATGCACAATATCCCTTGTGGAGTATCTAAAAGGGTTCAAATAATAATTATAAGTGGTGCACCAGATTCTACATCATTTCCTCACCTTATATTTCTTCCAAACATGAATTTGAGGTTACATATTATCGTGGGAAAATTCTATTTCAAGAAGTCCAACTCAACTTAAAAGAGTTAGTATATCAGTTAGCCCGACAATCCATGAAATGGCCAAACTATCAGAGCCCCCAGCCAAAAAATAAATAAAAGCTTGAAGAGAAAAATCAGAAAGTTGGGTTTCCCCTGTCAGATACATTTCATTTTTAAGAGAAAACAGCCTCCATTTTGTCTTGCCTTTGGATATTTGTCTTTCCTCCTCCAAGGCTAGGTGAAAACAAGTTTCCTCAACAAGAAGGCTGGACTTAGTAACCTGAACAGCAAGGTCGGAACAGGGAAGCTAGTTGTGGTATTTGCTGTTTACTGAGATCTGGGATCTGCAAATTTGCCCTCAGGTGTCATGTGTGTAACACATCCAAAAGCACCTACTCCCTGACTTGAAAATGAGATCAACCTCTTTAAAAAACTATAATTCCTTCTTTCTCCTATTTCTTTTTCTTCTAAGCCTTCTTCTAAGTCTTTGACATCTTTACATCTATAAAGACTCTGAGATCTATATATATATATAATAAAAACTCAGAATTCTCCAAAGGGATCTAGTCTTTAGTAGATGCCTTCTTCTCTCTCCAGATGGGTTAATGAAGGAAGAAAATTAATAAATTAGCGGCAGACTGATTTCTCAGAAATAAACTAGCATACTGTATCTACTTTCCCCAAAGGTTCTTACAATGTTTCCATGAAAATAAGACCCTGTCTTATATGTTTTTTGCCACCAAAAAAAGGCACCAGGTCTTATTTTCGGGGGACGTCATCCACTGACTAACGTCACTTGTGTGTGTCGCCCCTGGCCTCCTTTTTGCTGTCAGATGCCTTCAGGAACTTCCTCTGCAGCCAGAAAGGCTTTCCTCTGTAGCCAATAACAGAGTTCTGGATCGATCTGGAGCTTCATTATCCAGCTACAGAGGCCTTCCGGAAAGCCTTGCCAGCCTTGCCAGCTGCAGAAGAAATGGGCCGGCAAGGCAGGTGTCAGGATGTGCGAGGCCTGGCTACAAATGTCCAAAGGTAAGTAGTAGGGCAGTTCCATCCCTACCCTAGCTTAATTTTTATCTATGTACTCTGGAGTGGGTGGGATCTTAATTAGGGCTTATTTTGGGGGTACGACTTATATAGGGCACATGTATAAAAATCAAGCTTAGGATTTACTTTCAGAGCAGGTCATATTTTCAGGAAAACAGGTTAGGTGACTATTCCAGGACTTTGAGAATTATCTTCAGACTCCTTATGAAAATCAGTGGGAGTGCAAGCCAACACATACCATGCAAGAATATAAGTGTTCCACTTACACTACTTAGCCTTATGTCAGCCTTATCAGGCAGACCAGATAGAGAGCACCACTGGATAAGTTAATTCTACTTTGTTGCAAAGTTCTACAAATAGAACCTTGCAATAGAACCTGAAAGTACAATTATCCCACCATCTCCTTTAAAGCTGAGAATTTAGGGAGGGTCGCTTCTGGGTTTCTTGTTTTGACTGCTACGCAGCTGTGCATTATGCTGGTTCTTATTTGACCATTCTCTGAGCAGAATCTCTTCCAGCCAAGGTCATCCCAACATAACATTTGACCTTGTGAATTTTCTGCCTTATAATCCTTCAATACTCCAGATTCCCTTCTTTTTTTTCCCTTCAGCAGTATCATCTAATTAAACTAAGCTGGTTGAATGGTTTCCCCGCAATTGCTTAATGCATATATTTTCCTTGACATAGAATTGAGTTGTTTTTTAAGCCAACATGCTGAAAAGACAGTATCAACAGAGAGAGATGTTAATGCATTCACTTCAGCAGCGATCCCATTATCAGTAGTAAGGCATAACAAATATTTCTAAATCTGTATCAACTTGTAATAAAGAAGCTGACCAGTTATTCCATGTAGTATTGAGTATACAAAAAATAATAATAATGAGCTTAAGGAAAGTGGTTGAGAGAAGAGAGATTTAGCTTAACACTAAGGAAAAATTTTTACCCCAAAGAATAGACTGCAAATTGAAATTGAAGTACCATCAAGGGTCCAGAATTTTAAAGCACAGCAAAAAAAATAATAATGTAGCTACATACCTGCTAGAAAAGATTAAACTTAATTAAGCTCTCAAACACGTGAGGTTATCCGAGTTCCTTTCTTAGATATCTTCCAATGTTACAACATTTAAACAGCAAAAAGATTACAGGAAAACAGACCTTGATCCTGCAAAATCATATTGCAGGTTTGAAATCCTACTCTATTAAGTAAAGCAATATTTGTTTGTCCAGTTAGAATTTCATATACCTTAAATCAATGTTTTTTCAAACCATTTACAACGTGTAGCCAACTCAATACAGAACAGCTGCCTGACAAAAAGAATTTGGAGAAACAAAACAAAGTGACTTCCTCCTTCATTCAGAGCATTGTTCACACAAATAGTTCTTTATTTTAAGGATTACTTCAGGTATATTAGGACATCATCTTCTCCACTAAAAAAACAACAAAAGCAATTCAGCAATTGGTAAACAAATGGTCCAAAAACCTTGCAAAATTCTTTCTGTGTAATTCTAAGCTCAATACAGGTAGTCCTCAATTTACAACCACAATTGAGGCCCACAATTTATGCTACCAAGTGAGAAATTTGTTAAGTGAGTTTCTCCCCATTTTAAAACTTTCCTTACCACAGTTGTTAAGTGAATCACTGCAGTTGTTAAATTAATAATATGATTGTTAAGTGAATCTCATTTCCTCACTGAGTTTGCTCATCAGAAAGTCGCAAAAGGAGATCACATGACCCCCAGAAGACACTGCAACCATCATAAATTGAGTCAGTTGTCAAGCATCCGAAAGTAAATCACATAACCATGGGGATGCCGCAATGGTCATAGGTATGAAAAATGGTCATAAGTCACTTGTTTCAATGCCACTGTAACTTCGAATGGTCACTAAGAGAACTGTTGTAAGTTGAGGGCTACCTGTATTTACAGGTGTTCCCATTTTTTTAGGCAGTGTTCCTAAATCTCTTCAATAATATAGTGCTTACACAGACCTGCCAACCCCTGATAAAGGAAAATCTGGAGACCCATGAAAAAAAATCTGGAGATTCTATAAAAAATAGTGAGATTCTATTTTTTTCCCGATCAAGATTAAACAAACCCCTTTTCCAACGAGGAAAGTCATTAACAGTTTATTTAAATGTTTTATTTGTGTTCCCTGTTGTAAGAAGATGCAGCTTTCTTTCTTCTATTGAAAAATCACCACCTCTTTTCGCCATGTTTATACGATTGCGATCGCTTTCCCGTGCTGAACTTACAAAGACTACTGGGAAACTAGCCTCGTTCCCAGGGCCTACTCCCCTTTCAAAATGACGGACAGACACGAAGAAAAACGATTACCATATATACTCGCATATAAGCCGATCTCGCATATAAGCCGATCCCCAAATTTGGGAAAAAAAAAAAAAAGTGTTTTCAATTTGGCGTGAGATTGAGGAGTCTTGTCGTGAGACCGTGAGAAATGACAAAAAATCGGGAGACTCATGGCAGAACTGTGAGAGTTGGCAGGGCTGCTTACAGGCAATCCTCAGCTTACAATCATTCATTTAGTGACCATTCTAAGTTACCATATTGAAAAAGGTGACTTATAACCAGTGATGGGCTGCTGGGGGTTTCCAGGGGTTCAGGAGAGCCCCTAGCTAAGATTTTGTGCAGTTCAGAGAGCCCCCAAATCCCCGCCCACCCCTTCCCTTCTCTCCTCTCCCCTCCCCTCCCAGGAGTTTCCACATGGCCTGTTTTGGATGCAGGTAAGTGCAAGACATGCATGGAGGCTTGGGGAGGGTGAAAAACGGGCCTCCTGGAAGTTTGGAGAGGCCGGAAATGGGCCTGTTTCCAGCCTCCAGAGCGTCTCTGGAGCTCGGGGAGGCCATTTTCACCCGTTCGGAGGCTCAAAGAAGGCCCGGGGAGCACAGGGAGGGCAAAAACGCCATCCCTGCCCTGGTACAACTAGGCCACACCTACCATGGCCACGCCCAATCAGCAACCAGGCAGAGAACCTGTTGCTAATATTTTTGAAGTCCACCACTGCTTATAACTGGATTCATACATATAATTGTTAAAGCATCCCCTAGGTCATTTGATCAAAATTCAGGCACTTGGCAACTGGCATATGTTTCTGACAGTTGTGCTGTGCTGGGGTCACATAATCACCATTTGTAACCTTCAACAGGAGAAGTCAGATCAGCTTAACAGTGGCATGATTCAATTAACTCCTGCAGTGATTCGCTTAACGACTGTCGCAAAAAGCTCCTCAATTGAGGCGCAACTCATTTAAAACTGCCTCACTTAACAATGGAAATTCTGGGCTCCATTGTGATCCTACTGTAAGTCAAGAAGTACCTGGACACAGTATCTCAGCAGCTGCTATTCCTACTGCCTCACTTTCATCTGAAACCGAAGGGAGGGCATTAAAACAGAAACATTTGTCTGGCTTCTTTTTATCCTCCAAACCAGGAAACTATAATTTGCTCAAACCGTCAATTTTTATTTATAAAAAAGGACCTGAGACCATGACGGATCATGGTTTCCTCTACATAACTACATAACAAATTTCTGTTTCCTGAATTCATAAGGTGAAGGAAAACGGCAGCTTATTCTAAGCTGAAAAAGGAATTTTAAGCTTCTTGTCCTTGTGTGAGAAATAGGAAGAAAGGGAAATGTTCAACCCCACAACTCATTCTTCTGACAGGAAATCAAAGTTTGTTATTATATCAGAAGTGTGTATCAGGCCTGGTCAAGGTTTTCTACACAAGCCCAGAATTAGATTATCTCCTCACTTGCTGTTCCAGACAGACTCAAGGTGATCAGGTAAATAAAGTTAATACAAAGAATTAGGAAGCTACATAAACAAGATTTTTTATTTCATTTAACAACAACCAAGAATCCTGTCCTTTATATGTTTTAATTCCAAGCTTTGAATCTTAAGCCTTCTTCTCCCTCCAACAATAATACAAATACTTGTTTTATGGACTTGAAAATTTCTGCTGTATTCCTCATGTTTACAAAATAGCTTTTTCCACTGTGAAAATCTGAGATTTCCACCTCAGCAGCTTCAACTCGTGATGGTCTAAATGTGTTCTGATGCTGTTTACAACGTTTTACCATTTTACTTGGAGTGTCAAAAAGAAAATCAGAGTATGTATTTTTTTTCTACTTCTCTACTGATTTTCTTTTTAATTTAGGGACAAAGAATTCTAAGATATTCTACATTATCAGAATGTTATGGGGGAAACAGTAAAAAAAAAAAAACTAAACCAAGATTCAGAATGCATTCAGAAACAAAAAATAAATACTCATTTAAAAGACAAACAAAGGGAGAATTAAAAGTTTCAGAAGATCAATATGAAAGTGTAGCTTTTAAAAAATTGGTTCAAATGCATGAGTCTTGGGTCCTGACATCTACAGAGAAGTTACAATTTCACAAAAAAAACCTCTAGAATATTTACAAAAGAAATGGAAAAACATCACAAGCTTCAAGAGCTTACCATATTTCTCAATGGAAATATAACTAATGGCTGATAAATTTTTCTTAGCAATGCTTGTTCCTAGCTCACAAATCTCTCCTCCACTATAAACATTCAAGGATATAGTATGTCCATTATCCAGACACACTGCCTAAAGCAAGTACAGAATTTTAAGATCCAATATTGCAGAGACCACAACTGACTTCAGCTCCATCAACTAGTTAGCATTCATGAACGAGTTTGCTTGAATATTAGACCCCTTCTGTTTCCTTATGTCTCCACCAAAGCTGCACAAAAACATCAGGAATACTCACTTCTTCTTTACTACTAACCACAATTTATCACAAATAAAAAGGGTACATTATGAATTATCACTTCTTGAAACACAGAGTTTCACTAAACACAATTTAGCGTTCGATCTGAACATGACTATGGACCAAATCAAATCTCCAAGCTTCAAAGGCTATGGCATTTCCATATTATGAAATGTGTTATCCTGATAGTATGGATGGTATTCTTCTTTTTTGTCTTCAGGAAGACTGTGAGAACTTTCCTTTAAAAAACAAAATTCTGATTGGAGGCTAAAATATCCTTTTTATATATATGCATTTCAATTGCATTTAACTAATTGTTTATTTTTCTATTATTTTCTGGGTTGTTTCACTTTGTTGTTATATACCGCCCAGAATCACTCAGAACTAAAGAAGCTTCTTGGATGAGAAGCGAAACATCTTCAAAAACCAGAAAGTCCAGCTGCCTCTTGAAAAAGCTCCTTTAGGACAACCATGACCTGGATGACTGAGAATCTCTGTAAACATTTGCCCAGAATCAAAAAATCAGGGTGGTTAATAAATATAATAAAACAAGTAAAATATACAGCATCCGTCTTCCAGGAAACATAATATTATAGACAATGCTAAGGATATGATACATTATGTATTACAATAGTTTTCTTAGCTACTGTTTATATTTATTTTGTTCTGTCTTTGATTATTTTAGAATTGTTCTCCATCCAGTGTCACTAGGCAGAGATGGGCGGTAATAGAGATTAATTAAATAAATAAACACCAGCAAAAGTTGGTAGACATATTCCTAGTACAAGGTACAGACTCATTCCCTTTCCATAAACTTGTGCACACAGTGATAAAGTACTATTTGACAGCTGAAACAGATGCCAAGCAACTATCGCCTACCAACCATGAAAAGCGGCACAGAAAACATGTCATTGAAGAGGTTAGTTTTGTGCCAGTGCATGGAGCATTTGTGAACATCTCACGTGTCTGGAGCGGTGCACATTCCTGTGTGTATGTGCAGGGCACACTCTTATCTATTGCTTTCATATTGTCGCTCATGACTTGAAGATGAATTGCTTCAATTGACATTCTTATCCTATGAACCCTAAAGACATACTAGGAAGCAAATGGGTACTGGAAACAATGCCATTCTGGATCTCTCTAGCATGCCATTTCTATTGTTTCACCCACACAACGGTGGGTGCATCAAGCCGAATTTGTCTACTGCCCAATTGCAACAACAACAATAACAATAACAACAACAACAATAATAATAACAACAACAACAACAGGGTTTTCCTTTTTTCCCCCTTTCCTTTTTCTTTTTGACACTCATTAATAGTGGAAGCAGTAGCCATGGATCACAAAAGCCTTATCCAGCCTTTAACAGGTGGCTGCATAATTCATGATTAATAAAGGAAGAGAATCCGAGGGTGAAATTAAAACATCCGTATTGTCTTTTAAAAGAAACTAAATTGGCATTATGATCCGTGAGCTAAAAAAGAACAGGTGAAGAGAATGAGGAAACAACATCATGGGGAGGGAAAATGTTTCTACAGCAGAATTACCCACCATTTAGCATGCTTTAAAACAAGGGTCTCCAACCTTGACTACTTTAAGACTTGTGGACTTCAACTCGCAGAATTCCTCAGCCAGCATTGAACTTTACCAGTCAGGATACATTGCCTCAGTCTTTTAAAAAAGGGTTTCCAACCTTGGCTACTTTAAGACTTGTGAACTTCGACTCCCAGAATTCTGAAAACTGAAGTCCACAAGTCATAAAGTGACCAAGGTTAGACAGCCCTGTTTTAAAAGGCTGAGGCAATAAACACTGACTGGTACAGTTCAACCAGAGGTGGTATTCAGCAGGCTCTGACCAGTTCTGGAGAACCAGTAGCAGAAATTGTGAGTAGTTTGGAGAACTGGCAAATACCACCTCTGACTGGCCCTGTCCATCTATTCTCTATCTCCCATTGAGTCCCAGCTGATCATTTGAGTCTTCTTTTGTTGCGTTGCACAGGAGAACACAGCTGGAAATCAGGATAGTGGGGTGGGGAGGGAATAGGGATTTTGCAGTAACCTTCCCCTGGAGTGGGGTGGGAATGGAGATTTTGCAGTATCCTTCCCTGCCATGCCCACCAAGTCACACCCACAGAACTGGCAGTAAAAAAAAAAATTGAACCCCACCACTGAATTCAACATGGTTCAAAGACTACAGAGAGAAGAGTCAAAACACAAGGCATCAGCACTCAAAGCATGGTAAAATAAAGATTGCAATTTTACCTGAACACACTTGCAAATGGATCATAAGCTTCCCAACAGACAGGAAGCAGCAGGTGAAGCTAGGTGGAATCACATCCGATACCTGTACAATCAGCACAGGGGTCCCCCAAGGCTGTGTGCTCTCTCCACTTCTCTTCACCCTAAATACCAATGACTGCATTTCAAACAATCCATCTGTTAAAACAGCAGAATAAAGAGTGTTCTTTCTGCAACAACACAGAAAGCTCAAACAGCCCAAGGAGCTGCTGATACAGTTCTGCAGAGGAATTATTGAGTCTGTCATCTGCACCTCTATAACTGTCTGGTTTGGCTCTGCAGCCCAACAGGACAGACACAGACTTCAGAGGATAATTAGGACTGCAGAAAAAGCAATGACTACCCACCTGCCTTCCGTTGAGGACCTGTATACTGCATGAGTCAAACAGAGGGCTGTGAAAATATTTACAGACCCCTCACATCCTGGACATAAACTGTTTCAACTCCTTCCCTCAAAACGACGCTATAGAGCACTGCATATCAGAACAATTAGACACAAGAACAGTTTTTTTCCTGAAAGCCATCACTCTGCTAAATAAATAATTCCCTCAACACTGTTCAACTATTTACAAAGTGTACACTACTATTACTGTTAATCTTCTCACCACTCCTTATCACCCATCCCCTCCCACTTGATTGTTTCCTAGTATGATTTGATTGTTGATTGTGCCCTGTGACTATCATTAAGTGTTGTATGTTATGATTCTTGAGTCTTGATGAATGTACCTTTTCTTTATGTATACTGAGAGAATTTACACCAAGACAAATTCCTTGTGTGTCCAATCACACTTGGCCAATAAAGTATTCTATTCTATTTTTTTTTAAAGTCCTCTAAAACTCTGCAAAAGCGATAAACAAAGATGGCCACCTCATACACCCAATGAGAATAATGAGGAGACATTATATTGAAATTTGAAAAAGGTTTTCAGCCACTATCTTCAAAACAGTCTCACGCAGGTAATCCTCAACTTACAACCATTGGTTTTAACAACGTTTTGAAGCTATAGCAGCACTGAAAAAAGATTATTTAAAACCAGTCCTCAGACTTACAACTGCTGCAAAATGGTCAAGGCTGGCAACAGGTATGCATTTATGATGGTTGCAGCATCCTGGGATTGCAACTTGTGACCTTCCCAGCTGGCTTCCAAAAGCAAAATCAATGAGCGAGGTTGGATTCACTTAAGGACCACATGATCCACTTAATAGCCGTGGCAAAAAAAAAGGTTGTACACTCAGGTACAATTTCCTTACCAGTCTTGCTTAGCAATTCTGGTCTCAACTGGGATCATAAATCAATGACTGCAAGTTTTAGATCTCTGGAAATGTGGCTGGCTTGGAATTCCATGCAAATATTCTTTTTGTTACTCGTGACCTCAAACTCATTGTTTGCATACTTGGATACCTCTGAAAACGTTCAAATTTAAAAAAAAAAACCAGAAGGAGATTTTTATGCTGAAAAGTGAAATGTCAGCATGTAACAAAATACTTATTCCTAAGAATGCCTCTGGCCTCTGTTTGAGCCCCAAAGGCATTCTTATGAATAAAACAGTCACACTGCAAAGCAGTGGGCTTTCTTAGAAGCATACCACTCATCATTATTAAAAACAACTAGGAATTAGCATCCATAGGGAGATGAGGGGGTAAATGACAAAATGTGTGTGATGTCGCATCAGATGAATGCCATAAGTTACCTTTTTGCACCAAATAATAGTGCCCAAGTAGGCAATTGTGACATTTATATAGTGACAACACTCTGCATGTGTAGGTGTGTGGGTGGGTGTTTCTGTGTCAGTAATTATTTTGACACAATGATGGTTTACTCTGAATGCCGCTGAATAACCTTGGGGAGATGGATGGTTGGATGGATGGAAATAGACATAGAGAAAGAGATAGCGATAGACAGATGAGACAGAGACAGAGAGAAGAGACAGACAGACAGACATGAGATAGAGATAGAGATAGAGATAGAGATAGAGATGAGAGAAAAGTAGAGAGAGAGAGACAGACAGACAGACATGAGATAGAGATAGAGATGAGAGAAAAGTAGAGAGAGAGAGACAGACAGACAGACAGAGAGATGAGAGATAGAGAGAGATAGAATGGGGAATGTCCCAATCCAATCGCTTTCTATTAAATGAGCAGCTTGTGGACAAGCCTCATGCACCAAAACAGCAACTGTGTGAAAGTGCTGATGATGTCCTCACACAATTGTAATAGTTGGGGGAACCTTCACATAAACAATCTAGTGAACATAGATAGTCCTTGTTTAGCTATCACAATTGGGATCAGCAACTCGATCATAAAGTGGAGCAGTTGCCAAGTGGAACCGCTACTGTGCTTATGATCTTTCTTGACTGGCTCAAGGTTGACTTAGCCTTCCATCCTTCTGAGGTGGGTAAAATGAGGACCCAGATTGCTGGGGGCAATAGGCTGACTCTGTAAACTGCTCAGAGAGGACTGTGAAGCAGTAGATGAGTCTGAGTGCTATTGCTGTTGCTACTTCTTTTTTCTTTTGCTTTATAGACCTGTGAAGACCATAAATGTGAGGATTGGTCATAAAGTTACTTTTTCATCACTGTTGTACCTCCGAACAGTCAATAAACAAGGCAGTCACTAAACAAGGACTACCTTTGTGAATTATTCAGTAGTTTGACCAAATTTGATTTTTTAAAAACTTAAAATTTGATCAACCTCTCTCTCTTTCTGGAACAAAACAGATTATGTACATTGTAAAATAAATGCTGACATTTCATTTGCCTATACTTGGCCCTTATGTTCATCTTGAGGGACACGAACATCAAAATAAAGAAAACAGATGTTTACAAAAATAAGAAACTTTAAGCTTATTGGACGCACCAAATTCCATTCAGTCAACCCATTTTACATGGCTGTTTATTCTCATGTTCTCCAATCTTAAATAATTTTTCCTCTTTACCCAATCTAGAAGAAAATCTAGATGGGGAAGAAAGAAAATGTGTTTGTTCCCCAATCTAGAGCAAGAGGAAAATCCATAATGCAAGCAAGGAGATATTAATGAAGATATTTTTGCAGCTTATCTTACTTTTTCTATCCAGGATGTCATCCTTGCATTTGCAGGGGTAGCTGTGTATTTCAGCTACAAGTCTCTTCCATTTTTACACCCAATTCTTGTGCTTTATGGTAAACTATCATGTATAGCACAGATGATCAAGCTGATAAAAGCAGTGGCTTCACATATAAAGCACAAGTATTTTGTTACAATCCAGAAGGGAAATTTCACTCAATTTGCCACAGAGAAGACCATTGCACCCAATTTGTTACATGCCAGCCAAGGAAAAAGCAATGTGCATATGCTTCTAGATTTAACTTGAGAATAGCTAAGCTATTGTTTATCCAATCGCATGCATAATATACATTATCCCAATGGTATAGGCCCTCTCCTAAGCATTTCAGGAATCAGCCAGCTGTGAACTACACCATGTATTCCAATTCCCAAATTCTTGTTTATGCCTTAATATGCTGTCAGGTCACAGAGCCAGCAATTGCAAGAAAAACACACATCAGAGTCAGAACTGTTCTTTCAGAAGCTCAAATCTCAGCCATTGTGGAAGATAATACTTCCAATAACAAGGAGAAATTTCCTGACAGTTATAACAATTACTCGGTGGAACAATTTGTCTCCAGAAGTTGTGGGTGCTCCAACACTGGAGATGTTTAAGAAGAGATTGGACAACTATATCTGAACCCTATATCTGAAATGATATAGGGTTCCTGCTTGAGCAAGGGGTTGGACTAGAAGACCTCCAAGGTCCCTTCCAACTCTGTTATTCTGTTTTTCAAACTCCAGAAGCTTATCTAGTAGCCTGCAAATGTAGTACAGTTAGACTAGGACTGACAAATAGTGGCCTATTCAAACTAGAAAGGCCTAGCAATTTCCAAAACTTTCAGGGAAAGAGGAGTCAAATTTTACATTTTTCCATTTTAGCTTTAATTACAGCATGGATCTCTGCTTATTTCCCCTTTTTCTTTCTCTTAACCACAAGAAAGGCCCTGCCTTTTATTCAAGCAGTAAGCCAGTTGTGTTTCTGGGACAGCAAACCCAAGGGGGGTTTGTGTCCTGCAGCGTTGTCCCTTATGGCATTTTTGTTGTTGTGGTTATTGTTGTTGTTGCTGGGGGGAGGGGAGGGGAGGGGATCCAGCACTTGCTTTTGATTCCAGAGTACAAATGGGCTGCTGAGAGTTACCTGCTTCTATTATTTTTCAACAATCATATTGAATTTTACATTCCACTGAGTGTACTTTTCATGCTATACGCTCCCCAAGGATGGTTTGCAAGATAGGGAAAGCATAAATAATGTAAACAAACAAAGCACTTACATACATACTGTGCTGACTGCTATTGTTTCTGACACCCCCCCCATCCATCAGCTATTTATTATGATGATCATTTATACCTCTTCTTCGTGTCCAGGGAGAATTATTATAAAGGTTAAAAATAAAATGACTATTAAACTACATCAGGCTGAAGCAGAAGATCTTGATTTCTTAAAAACAAAATAAAAAAGCATGGATGATAAGAAATCCCCAAGATGCATCTTCCAGAGCTTGGGGGCAACCTAAGAGAATATCCTTAGACCTCAAAAAGAGTGGTCATTGTTACTAGGGAATCTCTTGATGACCTTACTATTTGGCAAGAGACACGTATCAAAATAGGACTGCTTATCTTATGAGATCAACGCAATGATTGAGCACACATTCTAAGACTTTTTTAACAATTCAATATTATCGTCCCAGAACTATGTAATGATTAGCAAGCAAGGTACCACATCTTGTACTAACTGAAGCATCCATGCACTCTTCAAAAGTTAAGTTCTTCTTAAGTTAAACACCTCACAAGAATCAAGAAGAGATGTCATCAGATTATGGGTAGTTGATACTTGTTCAGGAACGACAACAGCAGAACTCATTGAAGTAAATATGTGAACATTCCTTGTTCCTACTGTCATCTGGATAGCCAGAGACAACAGATGGAATCATTCCTAGAATGCAATCTTATCTTTAAATGGACAATTTCATTCACAACTACCAGAGCCTGGTAGACCAGCATTTCACCATTTTATTTGTTTTAATTCCAGTTTGTTTACTCATATCTCTACTCTAACAGAACTTGGACAACAGCAAGGGGAATTACAGCTTTGTTGGCCATAGATGACAAGAAACCTTTCCCAACCTTTTCCACACAAGATTTGCTTGATATCAAGGGGGTGTTCGTCGCAAGCCTACATAGGAATAAGTCCCACTGAGCGGCAAGGGGATTAATCAGCAAATGGAAGACTTCACTTGGCTGCAGAATATCTGTGTTTCAAATCCCTTTGAAGTAGAACATCCTCTGGAGTTAACATATATACATGGGAATTGGGTTTGCAAAAATAGGCAGCCAAGAGCAATATAGGTCCTTAAGGGGCTTCAGTTAGGCACTTAATACCTACTTTACATAGCCAGATAGATGGATAGTCAGATAGGTAGATGCATAGCCAGGTAGATGGATAGCCAGATAGATAGCCAGATAGATGATAGATAGATAGATAGATAGATAGATAGATAGATAGATAGATAGATAGATAGATAGATAGATAGATAGATAG
>BLBF01000026.1:29558753-29586949 GCA_015471245.1 Laticauda colubrina
ACATACATATATATATATATATATATATATATATATATATGTATGTATGTATGTATGTATGTATGTATGTATGTATGTATGTATATAAAAAAAATATGTTTAAGTTTTCGCGGGTACTTACATGAATGCAGTTCAGCTTCCTTCGGGTAATCCCACGTCATTGTAGTGCTTTTAAAGTTGTAGCAACATTTCAGCAGAATCTCATCTGCCATCATCAGGCTTCTGTTTGGAGTTTGTATTTTGTATGGAGTTTGTATCTCTATTCATTGTAGAGAATAGCTATGTTCCTCTATTCCTTGGATTGGCAGAGGTTAAACATTGCACAGAGATCTTGTTGAGAAATAAATGGAATTAAAATAAATGCATATTTCCTCGCATAATAACAATAGTGTGTTTCCCCGAAAATAAGATCCTGTCTTTTTTTTTTTTTTTTTGCCACCAAAAAAGGCACCAGGTCTGATTTTCAGGGGATGTCATCCACTGACTAACCTCACTTACGTGCATTGCCCCCGGCCTCCTTTTCGCAGTCAGAGGCCTTCAGGAACTTCTTCTGCAGCCAGTAAGGCTTTCCTGAAGGCCTCTGCAGTCAATAACAGAGTTCCAGATCAATCCAGCTATTATCAGCTACAAAGGCCTTCAGGAAAGCTGCAGAAGAAATGGGCCAGCAAGGCAGGTATTGGGGTATGCGAGGATGTGGTCTTAATTAGGGCTTATTTTGGGGCTAGGGCTTATATTGGGTGCATGTGTAAAAATCAAGCTAGGACTTTCTTTAGGGTTAGATTGTATTTTCGGGTGGGAAGTGGTAATATGTTAGTAGCAAATTCAGGAACCATGTTACATTTTTCCACTGAGGTCACCCATAACTTTGGCCTGATTCCTACTCAGGTACTAAGAAGTTTCTGATAATATTATATCTGGACATCCATGTAGTTTTTGACTTATACCAGTTTGTTTAGTGACTATTCCAAGCTACAATGGCATTGAAAAAAAGTGAAGTATGATTGTTTTTCACACTTTTGACCATTTCAACATCATCCATGGGGTTACATGTTCAAAATTCAGATGTTTGGCAACTAGCTCATATTTATGGTGGTTGCAGTATCCCGGGGTCATGTGATCACCTTTCGCAACCTTCTGATAAGCAAAGTCAATGGGGAAGCCAGACTCACTTAACCATGATGTAACTCATGATGTAGCTCATCAGTCTGGAATCCACACTATATATCAGACATTAATACAATTGAGCAAGTCCAGAAGTATTTCACGGGAAGAATACTACACTCCTCTGCTCACAACAGAATACCCTATATCACCAGGCTTGAGATTTGGGGCTTAGACAACCTAGATCTATGCCGCCTATGGTTGGACTTAAGTGTAGCACACAAAATTATCGGTTACAATGTCCTACCAGTCAATTACTACTTCAGCTTCAATCACAACAATACAAGAGCACACAATACAAACTCAATGTAAACCGCTCCAAATTTGATTGCAGAAAGTACAGCTTCAGCAACAGAGTGGTCAGTGTCTGGAATGCACTTCCTGACTCTGTTGTTATATCCTCAAACCCCCACTCCTTTAATTTCAAACTATCCACTATTGACCTCACCCCATTCCTAGGAGGTCTGTAAGGGCGTGCATATCATCATGTGCATACCACAAACCATTGTGTCTAACATCCCTGTCCTATTGTTCCCATTTATTCATACCTATTTCCTGTATTCTTACTCATGTTTATACTTATTATCTTGTAAGCGATTGACAAATCAAATAAATAAAATAAAATAAATAAATAAAAATATTTAACTTAGCAACTGCAGTGATTCTGTTAATATCTGTGGCAAGAAAAGTCATATAATGGGGCAAAACTCACTTAACAATGGTCTTTTGGTCTCAGTTGTAGTCATAAGTCTGCCTTTTCTTCATGTATTACTCATTGAATGGAGAGAGAGAGAGAGAGAGAGAGAGAGAGAATACAAACACGCACACATTTCAGGTTCAGTTTGTTACTGCTGAAGTCCCCACATTAAACCCCAAAGCACCAGGGTATCCATCAATAACTCTCCCTTGTAATTTACTAGATATCCTGCCCCGTTCTACTTTTTAATCTTCCCAAAAATTGCTTATTGATTAGATTACCATCTAGCCTTTATTTTGTATAAGTAAAGGGAACGTATATAATGTTCCCTCCTGTTCCCCCCACAACAACAGCCCTATGAAGTGAGTTGGACTGGCCCACAGACACTCAATCATCTCCATATCTAAAGGAGAGCTAGAACTTATAGTCTCCCAATTCCTAGCCTAATATCTTCACCACTACACATCATTTAAAAGAAAGAATCATATTGCAAATCCATATTTTTCGCTGAACTCTTCTCTGCTTCTGCTTTTCTTTTTCTAGGCAAAATCTGTACTAATGAGGTGCAGGTCTGCACCTCCATAAGTAAAGTCGGGTGGGATTCTACCAGTTCGCACCTATTCGTAAGAACTGGTTGTTAACATTTTACGCAGTTCAGAGAACCGGTTGTTAGAAGAAATTACTGGCCTAATCCCGTAAAGAAGGCAGGAAGGAAACATTCTGGTGTTGCTTACAGAAACTGCCTCTCTGTTAACCCTTATTCCATTCTTGGCAGGACTAGACTTTCTGTTTCAGGAACTTCTCTGGAGTTTTTTTCCCCTCCTTTGCTGGTACTTTGCTTGTGTGGAGTGACCATTTAAAGTTACAGTGGCACTGAAAAAAGTGATTTATGACCATTTTTCACATTTATGACCTTTGCAGCATCCCCACAGTCATGAGAGGCCAGGCGGGGAGATGCATGCCTCGATGTGAGTGATATTGAGTTGGCCACATCCAGCCAATAACATGACCACCAAGCCATGTCCACCCAGTCACATGACCACCAAGCCATGCCCACCATCTATGCTACGCCCACAGAACTGTTAAAAATTTTGAATCCCACCCCTGAGTAAAGTGATTTAAACCTGCCATCATTATGGTTGTTTCTGCACAACGATGTTTGGAGTAACTCCAGAAGACACTCTTAAGTTAATCACTTTTAAATTATGAATGAATCCTGCATAAATTAGGCTACTTACCCAGAGCACTTTCACTACCCCCAAAAGACAATGGAAAGCTATGAATTGAGAGTGCATATCCTGGAGGGCCAGAGCACATGGTAGGGGCAACTTTAGGCTTTGGAAAATTGGAGGTTCGTGATAAGCTTTATCTCAGTGGAGAAATTTCTTAAAAAGTTTTACCACTGGTTCAGTGGGGTGTGGCTTGGTGGGCAACGCATGTGCCAAATGTGTACTTTGCGCAGGTGCAGAGGCATTCCAACTCACCTCCTGCAAGCTTGTAGTCTCCCGGTCACTTCAGCAGCTGCCGCACGGCACTCTTCTGTGCCGTGCAAAGCAGCTGCACTTCAAAAACAGAGGATAAAGGTGAGTATGGGAGCCTGGGCGGGCAGGTGAGCCTAACAGCAGAGCAGCTGAGAGAACCAGTTTGGTCTGCACTGCTCATCGCCGCTTCTGGCTCAGCAGAACCAGGCTGAATCGGTAGAATACCACCACTGCTTTATCTTCTCTTAGAAACATTTTGGGATTCCAACTTTTTTATTAGTTTATCAAAATAAAAATACAAAGAAAAATGAAAATAGTGCGGAAGTAAGGAAGAAAAAAGGGATGAGGAAGAAGTGGGGGAAAAAGAAAAGTATTGAATGACTCCTTTTAGCCTCAGCTGTTCACTGTTACATAATGATATTTACTAGCCATTTCTATTGCAGCAAACTCATCTAATCAGCAAAACCCAAGGCCAAAAATTCATTTTCTCCACATCAAGCACAAAGTCTAGAATTGGTTTCCAAGTGGAAACAAAGTCAGCTGTATTCTTTTCTTTGATTCGGCCAGTCAATTTAGCCATCTTTGCTAATTCCATCAGTTTTCCACCCCTTGTGGGAATTATTTTAATTATTCTATGCAGATTATTCTAATTATTCTATGCAGTCTTGCAGGCTAACTTTGCATTCCACCACTTTGAGTTCGGTCCTGACTGGCTCATGGCTGACTCAGCCTTCAGTCCTTCTGAGGTCAGTAAAATGAGGACCCAGATTGGTGGCAGCAATATGATGACCTTGCAAACTGCTTAGAGCAGGGGTGTGTCAAACTTGCGGCATCACGTGACGTATAAGGACTTTTTTCTCCTTTGCTAAACTGGACGTGGGGGTGACCAGCACATGACGCATCTGGCCCGCGGGCCACAAGTTTGACAGCCCTGGCTTAGAGAGTGCTGTAAAGCACTATTAAGCAGTGTATAAGTTTAAGTATAAGTCTTAAGTGCTAAGTGAAGGGTAGGGCAGAGAATGAGGTGGCTGGATGGAGTCACTGAAGCAGTCAGTGTGAACTTAAATGTACTCCAGGGGATGGTAGAAGACAGAAAGGCCTGGAGGAACATTGTCCATTAGGTCATGATAGGTCAGACACGACTTCACAACTAACAACAACAAACTCTAAGTGCTATTGCTATTACTTTCCATTTTTGTGCATCGAGTATTCTTGCTGCTGTCACTCTGAGAGCCATTTTGGAAATGTAGAAGGTGTCTCCTTTGGCATTTTCTTTGCCCAAGAAAAACTTTCAGAATGTCCCAGATGCCACTAACCTCAAATTTCAGCATTTTTCAGTGACAGTTGTCAGGCAGCAACAATTGCTTTTGTGCCTGCTTGGCCTCTGTGAAACTGGGATGATAGGTAAAATGATCCAAAATAGTATGGCTTTGCTTTACTTCTGATAAAATGTTACTTCTATCCCAGAATGCCACCACACTAGAAAACTGGCATTGGCGCAAAACTGGCATTTCTTAACCTTGGCAATTTTAAGATGTGTGGACTTCAACTTTTAAGAAATTCCCCAGCCAGCATGCTGTAGGGACTTTATAATAATCTTTCCAGCTTGGTTATTACTTTTTTAAACTGGAATTATAGGGCTGGAAATATGCCTGTCTGGAAAATGGAAGATTTGCAACCTGTCTGTCTAGCTGGGATTATGCAAAATGAACCAGGTGTTTGGGCATAAGGAAGCTGTCTTGGTTTCTAAGACAGATTCCTTTCTTGCCACACGAAATAGGATTGTGATGTTTAGTTGCTGCCTGGGTTGCTGTTTTTACTCCACAGCTCAAGGGAGTTAACAACCGTAACCCTGTGAGCTCAAATGGACTGAGAGAAACTGACCAAAGCACAGTGACAGACTTCAGCTGGAGTCATCTGTGTTTAAGTCAGGCATTTTAGCTGCTGCACAGCACTAAACAAAAAGTGATTATTATTATTATTGTTATTGTTATTGTTGTTATTATTATTATTATTATTATTATTATTATTATTATTTCACAAAATTGTCATTTAATTATGCAAATACCAGAGAACCTTAGATGTCAGGCCTCCCAAAAAAAATGATTACTTATTCATTCCTTTCTTAATAACTGTAGCCTTGGAATGAAATTGATTCTAGTTGCAACTTGTTCAGGGATAAAAGACTGATCTGTCATTAATTCTATCTCAGTTTCCTTGTCTATCAATATATCCCATTACTGGTGAAAGTGGGACAAAAAGTTCTCAGATTACCATAGGATTGGCAGACCAGGGTCTGTTGCAAAATATTTCCTTTATTCCAGCTTCTGTAGATGCCATAATCCTGCCTTTCTTATCAATTTGGAACGGATTTCCCATCTGAAAAAACTGTGGGCAGATGTCAGCATGTCAATTCATTCAATAAAATAAAAATTCCTGCTTCCCCATTCCAAAGCGTGTCATTTCAATGAAATCATAGCTAAATACTCAGTGAAATTCCTAGATTAAGACTCATTTTAATGAGTACCTCCTTTTCTTTAAAAAGGAAAAGGAAAAGATTCCAGCTAGGGCTTTCATGAAGCCTAATTAAGATATAAAAATTTACGGAAGTACATAACACCAAACAAATTTTCAATACATTAAGTCCACCCTAGTGGGAATGCACTAGAAATATGTTTTGGGCAGTGAGGTGCACAGAAATATGTTTTCTCACATCATATTCAAATATGAATATTTAGAATTATAGCCAGTTTGACCACAGTAGCTTTGAGCTCTTATAAGAAGGCTACAACTGGACTATGATTTTCTACACTATGTTACCATGATAAACTGCATCTGCAAGTTCTGTAAAACACAATGAAGACTAAGCATCATTTAAAAAAAATAAAATAAACTGATCAAGGAGAGATTCAACCTAGGAATAAGGAGAAATTTTCTGACAATGCGAACAATCAACCAATGGAACAGAAGTTGCATTGGGAAATTGTGGGAGCTTCATCACTGGAGGCTTTGAAGAAGAGATTGGAGTGCAATTTGTCAGAAATGGTGCACAGTCTCCTGCTTGAGCAGGATGAGACTAGATGACCTACAAGGTCCCTTCCAACTCTGTTATTCTGTATTTTAACCATGGAAGCATTTGGCTAGTCACAGATCTGTAAAAGAATCCATAACTGCCCCTTCTCCAAGTCATTTTAATCCAAATGCAGACTCTAGGATGTCACTCAGGATTAATACAGAATCTACAAAGACTAACAAAAGAAAGAAGCACATCTGAGAAAAGCTTTAAGTTACCAAAACTAATTTTGAAGTGTGTTCTAGTTTAAAGTTCAGAGAAATCCTGATTCCACTACAATCAAACTTTATAAAGTTGTTTTACCACTGAGTTGAGACTGTTTGAGTTCTTGATGCAGCAATGCATTTTAGCAATGGCAATAGCACTTAGACTTATATAACACTTTATATAAGGTGACCAATCGTCCACCTTTAGGGAGGACAGTCCTTCTTTTGTAAGTTCTGTCCTGTCTTGAAAAGTGTTGTCCTACATGTTTTCCTTTTTGATATTTGAAGACTAATCTGTAAATCTCTGTATTTGATCAATGCCGATCTGATCTGTTGTGTGTGATGTGACGTATTTGTATTTGACATAACGATTCATCAAGGCTCGGTACAATGCAGTGAGATGCGATTATGAGATGCATGCTCTCCACACAGGAAAATTGTTTTGAGAGAGTGCGCTGCATGCATATGGCTTTGTTTACTTCTTACCAAAACATGACACAGCACACATGCACACATTAGACTCACTTCTTTCTCAGTAAATATTCAATCATAGACAGGTGAGCACAAAAATTCATGTTTTATTAATTTATTTAATAATTTCCAAATATGTATAATTTTATTTACAAGTTTATCCACTTATGTTATTGTTTGTTTTAATAATTACTTTTATTTATTCATAATGAATGTGCTTGCATCGTTCAAGTAGCTCTATATTTTTTAATTTTTAATTTCATTTAAGGATGGAAAAAATCAAAAAAGAGGAAATGCCATTTCAACGATAAATTGAATAAGGAATTTCCATTCCTCATAACAAAGAAGGATAACATTGTTTTCTGCAATATTTGCAGCGGAGAATTTTGTATTGCAGTTGGGGGCAGAGCAGCTATTACAAAACATTTGACCACCAAGAGACAAAAGCAATCATCAGATGCATCTGCTTCCAGTTGTAAAGTAACAAGTTTTTTAAAAAAACTTCAAATTATTCTGAAGATGAAAAACAGTTAGCTGCAATGGAGGGAACATTTGAATTTCATACCATAATTCACAATCAAAGTTTTCATAGTATGGATTGTACAATTAAACTATTGAAAAAGTTTCACGATACTAAATGTTCATGCGCCAGGACGAAATACGAGGCTATTATTACATCAGGATTTAAAAATTACTGTAACAAAATACTTACAGAAGACTTGGAAATTACAACATATGTAACAGTTTTATCTGATGCATCCAGTCATAATGAAACTAAATTGTATCCAATACTAGTAACATATTTAAATGTTACCAAGGGCATTCAAGTAAAACTTTTAAATTTAGAATCCATTGAGGGTGAAACTACTGAAATTTTGTCAAACCATCTATACAGAGTAATAAATAAAAACAATTTGAAATCCAAAGTTGTTCCACTAACAGCTGATAATACAAACACAAATTCTGGTGAGTGAAGACGCAGAGGGGTGAATGATGTGTATGTAAAATTACAAGATTTACTCCAAAAGAAAATACTACGAATAGATTGTAATGCACATATTTTGTGAAATGCAATCAACACAGTGTCATGTGCCGTGTTAATTGATGTAGAAGTAATAATAACTACAATTTATTTATATTTTAGTCATTTTACTGTTCATGTGGCTATTTTAAAACAATTTTATGAAGAAGTGAATGTTCAATACAAAAAAGTTTTAGGATATCCAGTAGTTAGATGGCTTGCTCTAACACCTGCTATAGAGCGTGTTCTACAATTATTTGAGCCTCTCCATTCATATTTTTTTAAGTTTAGACAAATGTCCTAAAAACTTGGAATCTTTTTTCAATAATGAAATATCTGAGATATTAATGTATTGTGTACATAATCAAGCATCTATTTTTCACAAAATGATTCCAAAGATTGAAGGTGAACACATTTCAGTTACATAAGTTAGTCTTATTTTGAATGATTTTATCCTTTAATATAAAACTCGATCTGACGATAAATTTCTTCCTTTAATTATAAAAAGAAAATTGTCAGACTTAGAGGAATCAAATCCAGGCATAACGGAAAAGTTTATCAAAGAAGTGCACAATTTTTACCAAACATGTTTTTGATATATTGGAGAATGGTCTGAAACAAACATCACAAGAAATAACAGTTTTCAATGGTGTTTTTTGACTTCATCGCAAGTATATTAGACAGATATTGAATCTTGTGTTGAGTTTTTAATCTAAAGAAATGCCAGACATTAAAATCGATGACAATTGTCTCTTTGAAGAAATTAGAAGACTGGATGTGTTTTTAAATTCAGAAAAATTAATACAATGGGAAAATAAACATGTTGAAATTGATAAAAGATGGGTGGAAATATTCAACCATTTCAAAAATGAACATATTCCATGTGAAAATTTATTTATTCTTGTTCAGTTTATGTTGTGCTGCCCTGGAACTAATGCAGCAGTTGAAAGGGTTTTTTCAATTGCTAATGATTTTTGGAAAAGTGAAAAATCGAGATTGAATGTTGATACTCTAGCTGCAGCACTTGCCATAAAATTCAATATGAAGGATATTTCTTGTTCAAAAATATATTGTTATAGAATGATACATTGTAATGATACATACAGTATACATTCATATATTGTTAGAAAATTATACATTGACAAAAAATATTCATTCATTGGAAAAGTACTCATTTAAATAATAATAGGAATGTAAGCATAATTACAATGTAAAATGTTACTGTTACAAATGCTTTTTATTATTCATTTATCATATTGTAGTGTATTCTGTATTATTGTTGCAATGAATAAAATGTTTTTAATTTACGATATATTTTTTTCTTCAATTTATTTGTGTCCTCCTTCTCATTGTAAAAAAGTTGGACACCTTACTTTATAGTGCTTTACAGCCCTCTCTAAACAGTTTACAGAGTTTACTATTGCCCCCAACAATCTGGGTCCTCATTTTACCCACCTCCAAAGGATGGAAGGCTGAGTCAATAATTCGATCTGTCAAATTGCAGGCAGCCAGCAGTCAGCAGAAGTAGTCTGCAGTGCTACAAACCAAGGCTCGACTTCTGCTGACTGCTGGCTGCCTGCAATTTGACAGATCGAATCTCACCAGGTTCAAGATTGACTCAGCCTTCCATCCTTTGGAGGTGAGTAAAATGAGGACCCAGATTGTTGGGGGCAATAGTAAACTCTGTAAACTGTTTAGAGAGGGCTGTAAAGCACTATAAAGTAAGGTGTCCAACTTTTTTACAATGAGAAGGAGGACACAAATAAATTGAAGAAAAAAATTATTATTGGTAGTGTGTTCTCAGGCTACCCCATGCTCCTGCAAAAAAATAGGAAAAAAGAAAGGAGGAAGTCCATCTTTGCTCTTATCCTTATCCTTGCGTATAGTACTACTGTGTTATGGTTTGGAGTGCTCAAAATTTAGTAGAGGACTGAAGAGATAAATAATGCCTGCCTACCACAAATGTTCTCTTTCTAAATGGTAAATAGGCAGCAGTTGGAAGAAAAATGCAACTATAGAAATATGTAAATAAATGCATAATGTCACACATATGTACATATTGGTTAGGGATAAACTGTAGATTCAGGTAACATCATTGCTCAAAATGGAAGAGAGGATATCTATCTGGATTGCAGCCACTTACTTCTGAGTAAGTAAAGTCATCAGGTATTATAATTGTTGTTGTTATTGTTATCATCATCATCATCATCATCATTATTTTATTCATTAAACATGAAACTCAGTCAATTGAACACTTAAAATGTATCACAAATATCATTGACTGGCACTAATGGTTGATATGGGTTGCTGCCAGCATCCTAGGTATCAACCAAGTAGCTTCTTAAAATATATGATGTCCCAAGTAGCTCAGTCTTTCGCAGTTCCGCCAGTGTTATAATAGGAAGCTGCAATTTCTTGATGTATTTTGTAAAATTCTTGGACATGGCACCAAGTACCCCAGTGACAGTGGGTATCACTGCTACATGTTTCATCCATCATAGTGTAATTTTGATGATCAGGTCATGATACTTTGTGATTTTTTCCCAGTTCTTTTTCTTCAATTATAGTGTCTCCTGGTACAGTGACATCAATAAATTGTAGGTTTTGGTTTTCAGCAATTGTGATATCTGTTCCAAATGACGATCCATCTGTATTTGAAAATCCCACAAGATCTTCATTTTCTCATTTTTGACAACTTTTTCCACTTTATGTTCCCATGATGATGATTATAATTACTGTTCTTGTTAGCAATAATCATTGTTATTGTTTGCATATGGCATTATTACAGTGGCCAGGAGACCATAATGCTGTTGCAGAATAGTAGTTTGGCTTGCTAAGGTACCATAGGACACATGTGATCCCCAAGGTGTACCATAGGAGGATGAGCTGGCTTTGCACCAGAGAGAAAGATGAGTGCCTCTTCCTGCCATGTCATCCAAGGGCCCTGTCTCTTCCAGTAGCTGCCTCGTGAACAGGCAGTGCAATCGGGAAGGTTCAAAGCTGTCAGGAATCTAACTGCTTGCCCAGAGCACCAACTTGCCTCCCCACTGAAATGGTACTTATCTATCAACTTGCATAGAACATGCTGTCAAATCGTTAGGTGGTCAGAAGCTGAGGCGAGTGACAGGAGCTCATCCTGTCACACAGACTAGGGGTCACACCACCAGAGTTGAGACCATCTCCAGCATCATTAAGCCACTGAGCCATCTCACCTCTAGATCCTCAGGTGCTGCACAATCCATGAACATCCATGAATGTAATGAGTAGCTTGACCTGAGATATGCAGTTTTCACAATACTGCTGAAGGTGACAGACTGAATGTCAATGATGTTGATGTTGATTCTTAAAAAAAAAAAATCTGATGAGGGTCACCATCAAGATATTTTGTAACAAGAAGGCAAGTGGCATCTGCTGCCTGGATTTGACTCCTTCTTAAAATGTGAGAAATTTATCCTTTCAGGATTGGCTCTACCGAGTTTGTCACATTTCCTCCAGTAACTGTTCAACCTTCCACTCACAAATCAAAACAAAATACACTGGCTTAGAAGTAAGTGAACAGTCTTGATAATCATGGAATATTTTTGTTAAATACTAGGACTCAGACTCTGGATTATTTTTTTTAACAAAAAACCAGTGTTTTGACTCATTTCCTATGAAAGAATAATGTTCTAAATCAAAGGATTTTGGAATTTGTAATTCCTGCTGCCAGAATTGAGGAGGAGGACGAAGAAGAGGAGGATCATCTTCATAGATCTATGAAAATCTAGATCAAGACAGTAAATGTCTTGCTGGCCACCAGAGGGCAGCAAAGAGCTGCAGAACATTCTGGCCACCATCAGATCTCTCTGCTGCCACCTATTGACTATTTATATTTTGGAGTCCAATGAAGAAGTGCCAATTGGCAATGAAGTGACATTCCTCAGTAAACTGGCAGGCTGTAAATTACATACTATAGGAAATATATATTAGCATCACTAGAAATCTCTTACGAAGGCAAACAAACTTATAAACAAAGAAGGAAGTGGCTTTTTTTCTTTTTTCCTGGCCTTCACCTTCATTGTAAGTAACTTGAAAGTGGCATTGCAACTATAGTATACTTCAACTACAGCCGTGATGGCGAATCTATGGCACGCGTGCCAGAAGTTCTGCTCTGGAAGAGCCCCACTGTGCATGCGTGTGCACCCCCCACCAGCCAGATGATTGTCAAGTATCTGCTGTGCATGCATGAGAGGAGAGGCATGCATATGCACAGAGGCATGTGGCGTGCAGGGGGGTTGCGTGTGCATGCACAGAGGCATGCAGTGCATGAGCAAGGGGACACACACACATGCACAGGGGGGTGGGGGAGTCACATGCACATTGCATCATGGGTGCAGGCACACGAGCGCACACATGCAAGTGCACTTTTGGCCATGTGGAAAAGGTTAGCCATTACTGAACTACAGTATACTTCAACAATACTTAACTAATGTAAGAAATCTTAAAATTATGTTGAAATCTATAATGTATCTAAAGATAGAACACTAAAATCTCAACAACTTGCTGCTCAGAAATAGCAACAAAGGACTATTCAAATTGTCCAGTCTGTGGTTTCCAATTTCTTTCTCTCCTTGCCTCATTTCATTGCTTACAGATTGCCAGCTATTGTTTTGCTGAACACATTTTCTTAAAAAAAAAAAAAACCTTGGAACTCTGATTCATCAAACAGATGTGCCTGCATTGGATTTTTTTTTTTCTGCTACTCATACTATAGTCTGTCTATAAATAACCTGGAGAAATACAGTGGCTTGGCAGATTTCACACAACAGGAAGAGATGACTAACAAGGAACCCCATACTTATATGTATGTCTATATTTGTATTTATGAATGCATATGTGTCTGTGCCCATGGATGTACTTGTGTGTGTCAAGTTTAGAAGCACTTTCAGAATGTAACATGTTCTATTTTGGCACACCTATGCAACTCCATTTCCATGCTTCTGAGGATTTGTTCAACTGCCTGCCTGCATTAAAATTTAGATTGGTGGTGGTACAGAATTAATTTGATTATGATATTGAATGTTGTAACTGTGTTGACTATATTACTTACAGTATTTATATAAACTCTAGTGATTGAAATGCATTTAAGATATAACCAAAGTATATTTAACATTTACAACTCCTATATTAATAACTATATTACACTATACTTATTAGTCATTTCGACTGTTTCAAAGAATATTTGTCAAAAATTGCTTTTCATATTTCTAAATTAATCTTACTGAAGTCAGACTTCCATTGCAACTAAGACAAAAAGTGTCTTTTCTTAACAATCCTAGATTTGATTTCCAACTAATTTAAATGGCAACATTTCCCTTAAAAATGACCTCACCCACCTTGAGTCCTGCCCATCACCACTTTTGACAGGTAGCTTTTGACAACCTAAGAGTAGCTGACAATGGTTTTCAAACTGGACATCTCTGCCTGACATACAGAATCTACACTTCTTAAAACGGAAACTATACAGATCTCACAAAAAGGGGCTATTTTCTTTCGGTTTATTCCACTTCATTTTATTTGCTATCTGCATGCATTATGGTTACAGTAAGCAACAACTGCCTATTTGCTGGTCTCTGAATGTATTGTTTGGAAAATAGGAAAGGAAAATAGCCCCCCTTAATGAAACTGCTACAATGATGAATGAGAGACGTTCTAATTCCACACACATTGAATGTTGCACAAAAGATTTAAAATATATATATAACATATGGTTTTGTCCTATAAAAACTACCCGGCTGTCATTCCCAGGAGGAGAGTGACATATGTGGGGCTCAGTTTGAAGCAGCACCACCTCCACATTCAGTTCCAAAAGTACATTTCATTTCTGAGAATATATGAGCTATGGGTTCATAGCTTTACAAATGTGTAGCAGAAGCCAGCAGAGCTTGGCAAGGCCTAATACCTTGTTCCTTCCCCCTCTCCGTGATTTGCCAATCATCTCCCCAGAGCAGATTTGCATTTTTAACATTTTATAAATGTAGATTAAAAAGGGATTATGAAACAAGGGGAAGGGATAAAATTACTTGCCATTCCTATTAGGAATTGAGAACTGATTCTTCCACACATGGCAACAAGCTAATATCTACAGAACTCAGCCATCACATGACATTTCCATCAACTCCGCTAAAGATCAACTGATGAAAAAGGGCAATTTTTAAAAAATCTGGTTTGTGCTGCATTTTTGCACAGCTGTTGGAGCAAAGGTGTATGTTTTAAGTTTTAGGATTTTTAAGATTTTGTTTTTCTCAAAATGCTACTGTGGGAAGCCGCCCCCCCCCCCCCCCCCGCTCCTAGAAGAATGACATATTTTGGGGAATATTAAGAAATGCAGAAACATGTTTTTTGAGGCAGAAAGCACCCCCCCCCAAGTCTTTCTTAATAACCCATAGCAGATGCCAGCACCTAAGGAGATAAAGAGCTTATTGAAAGAGGAAGCCAACTATTTACATCAGGGGTGTCAAACTTAAGGCCCAGGAGCTGGAGTTGGCCCAAAAGTGATATTCAGCAGGTTTTGACCAGTTCTGGAGAACCAATAACAGAAATTTTGAATAGTTTGGAGGACCGGCAAATATCACCTCTGACTGGAGATTTTGCAGTATCCTTGCCCTGCCATGCCCACCAAGCCACACCCACAGAACCGGTAGTAGAAAAAATTGAATACCACCACTGCTCTGACCCATGGGATGCTTAAATCTGGCCCTCAGGGCTGCCCTGGAAATAGTGAAGAACTGGCCCACGGTGCCTCTGGCAGTGAAAATGGAATTCATGAGGGCTGCACACAGCCCTCCAAGCTCCGTTTTCACTGGCAGAGGGTTGCAAGAGGCCATCACAGATGAAACAGAGCTTGGGAGCCTGTTTCTGATGGCAGAATGCTCACTGGCACGACAGGTGCCACCCAACACAAGTGACTTTATGCTGGTCATATCTACCATGAGCACACCCACCCCATTTCCCCCGAGGTCAAACACAACCCTGATGCAGCCCTCAATGAAATTGAATTTGACATCCCTGATCTAAATGGCTCCATTCATAAGCAAAGCAAATACTACAGGCACAAATCCATTCAAGACAAGATATTTTGAAACTCCTTGCAGCAAAGTTCAACAGCTAACAAAAGCAAGAATTGGAGCGAGCGGACCCTCACTCAAAAAAATTCCAACACAGGATGAAAACCATTAGCCACAATAGGAATTGCTCAACAACCTTTTAGAAACACAAAACCCAAATTGCATAAATCCAAAACTTCAAAGTTACAGAAACTATAAAGATCCATCCACCTCTTCGGCCATTTGTTTAGCTGACCCAGAACGGAACGCCATCTTTGTGCGTGGTGCTGTTCATCAATAAAGAGAATCTTTCTTTCCAATCAGCCTCTAGTCTCCATTTTATTTCCAGAGTCTTTCTCCCAGCCCAGAACTGAACCAGATGAATTTTCCTTCTAACGCTACCATTTGAATGAAGTTATCCAACAATTTTGTGTCTCACTGAAGGGATTTAAATAGTCAGACATTGCAACTGATGTCGACAGTTTCATATGTGTGGGAGGTTTGTGCTCCAGATTATAGTTTCCCAATGCACAAATGACAGAGGTCACTGCTACACTAAATGATGCTTACTATTCCAATAAGACAGGAACTGAGTTCCGCCTTTACCAAAAATGTTTTTCTCCATTCATTCTTCAAACACATAAATTCTTATGATTTATGCCTTACATGAGAAATCAGAAACAAATCCACTTGAACTCTCAAGGATGTAAAGAAGTGATGTTTTGATAGTTGTGTCAAAGCAGACTAGCCTTTGGATGCAGTTCTATAAAGTCCTCCAGTCAGAAAAAGTAGAAAATCATTATTCTCAAAGTATGCATGTATATCCATATAGGACACCCCATTCACTTTGAAGTAATAGCAATAGCACTTAGACTTATCTACCATTTCACAGTGCTTTATACCCCTCTCTAAGTGGTTTACAGAATCAGCATATTACCCCCAACAATACTGGGTCCTCATTTTACCGACCTCGGAAGGATAGAAGACTGAGTCAATCTTGAGCCTGGTGAGAATTGAACTGCTGGCAGTCTGCAGAATTAGCCTGCAATACTCCATTCTAACCACTGTGCCACCACGGCTCTAAACAACATTGAACATGCAGAAAAGAAGTGGTGAGAAAAGAAATAAAGAACTCCTTGACTTATGACTACAATTGAGCCCAAAATGTATGTTGCTAAGTAAGACATTTGTTAATTGAGCTGTCAACTCCTAAAACATTCCTATGCCTGTTTTAGTAGTTGCCATAAAAAGGGGGGAGGAGGAGGAAGGAAATCTGGAAGAGCAGTGCAGCAATTTGGAAGCGAAAGTACATTCCAACTCTTATTTTTAAAAGATTGTAACGAAAATACCAGAGTTTTTGCCCACAAATATATTTAATTGGAGAATGATGACACCCAGCCAGTGAATATGCTCAATCTGGTTTATGAGACACCTGGGGGGAGGGGGAAAACAGAGTCACAGGTGAGTGTAAATTATGTATGCCAGAGTTGGCTTCATACAGGGCAGTGCCAGTATGTCGCCTCTAATAAATCCTCTGAAGTTTTTTAAAGTTTGGCTCGAGAATCATGATTTAATTAGGGTGATTGCTGGAATCCTGGCATGAGCTTTTCTCCATGTTATGACCTTTCTTGCCACAATTGTTAAATAAATCATTGCAATTGCTCAGTTAGTACCATAGTTGTTAAGTGAATCTGGCTTCCCCATTGACTTTCCTGGTCAAAAAGTCGCAAAAGATGACCATGTGACTCCGGGACATGTCATAAAGATGACTCAGTTGCCAAGTGTCCAAATTTGATCACCTGATCAAGAGGATGATGCAATGGTTGTAAGTGTGAAAAACAGTCATAAGTAACTTTTTTCAGTGCTGTTGTAACTGAACAATCACTCAATGAACTGTTGTAAGTCAAGGACTACATCTAAAAACAAGTGATAACAAAAAACAAAATAAATCTAACTTAGCACTTGTCAGTGTTCCTCTTTGAACTTTTCTCTTCTTGTAAATATCTTGGTTCCAACAATTCTTTATACTTCCTATTTATTCTCCTTTGTCTTTAAACTTCTCGCCTCTGCCTTTTTGCAGGATCTCATCAACTTCACTAACCATAACTTCCTTGATCTCCTCCTCCTTCCTGAGCCAGTCACATTTTCCTTCATGTACTTCTTTTCTGATCCAGTCTTCATTCCAGTGATGGGATTCAAATTTTTTTACTACTGGTTCTGGGGGTGTGACTTGGTGGGCATGGCTTGGTGGCATGGCAGGGGAAGGATACTGTAAAATTTCCATTCCCATTCCAGCTCTAGCTCTAGGGAGAAGGATACTGTAAAATCTCCATTCCCTCTCCACCCAACTAACCTGTTTTCCTGCTCCGTTCTCCTGTGCAGGGCAACCAAAGAAGACCCAGCCAATCAGCTGGGACTCAGGAGGCAGAGAATAGATGGGGGTGGGGCCAGTCAGAGGTGGAATTTTCCGGTTCTCCAAACTACTCAAAATTTTCACTTCCAGTTCCCCAGAACTGGTCAGTCTGCTGAATACCACCTCTGCTTCATTTATTTTATGTGATCAAACACCTCAAATATTTTTCTTTTTATGTAGGCTACTGACTTTTGAATCCAGTCTGCAATCATTCAGCACCTTCCCGGCATATCATACAGATTTCCTAAATGTAATCTATTCCAATGGAACCATGTAGCAAAATAAGCAAAAGGATACTTTTATACAGAGATCTGTTTGCTTCTTCCAATAAATATTCCTTCCAATAATTAATCTGTAACACAGGTTTTTATATAAATCTACTTCCCATAACTTCACGTGTCTGGAATGGGAAAGCACATGTTTCTCTAAACTTGCAGAGTTCCATAGGGTATAGGAACCAATTGTTCTGTGTTCCTCCTGTTGATGAAACATGATGGTCTACGTAAAGCACTGAGATTGACCAATCTGTTTATTTTAAATTATTTGTATTTTACAATTTGCATATTAAATACCCAGGAGAGTATGTTTTACAAAACATAAATGTAATACAGTATTTGCAGAATTAAGATGATTTATATACCTTAGAATCCACGTCTGTCTGTCTGTCTCTCTCTGTCTCTATCTATCTATCTTTCTAGCTCTTTCTCTTTCTCTCTCTATATCTATCTGTCTATCTATATCTAAAGCAGGGTTGGGACCTATTTAATCACAAGTAAACAGTATTTTATACTGCAGGGACAGCAGCAGCAGCAACAACAACAACAACAAAAACCCTCTGATTCCTGGTTCCAAAATGGAACCATAACATGATTCTCATGCTAGATCTAAAGGGATAGGCAGAAACATTTGGGAAGAGACTGTTCCCCCCAAATGCCATGCCTATGCCATGAACAGCTTTATAGGTGACAACCAGCACCACTAATTGTGCCTGAAACACATTGGTAATCAGTGGAGCCCACAGAGCAGGATGCACCAAGCTGCATTTACAATTGTCTGTAAGTAGCAGTGGGATTTAGCCGGTTTGCATTGGTTCAACCAAATTGGTTGTTAATTTTTTGTGCAGTTCAGTGAACCATTGATCACACCAGTGACTGGCACCGCCTTTCCATGCCCATCCCTCCCAGCCACTCACTCCTATTCTTGCCTGCTCCAAAGTTGAATAAATCCAGGGTCAAGCGAAGACTATACCTGGAACCAGCAGCAGCTTCTGAATTAAAGCATGACTAAAATGGAATGCCTGAAAGAGTTTTTAATGCCCTTCCCTATAGCTACTTTTAATTGCTATATCTTTAAATTCTGTTTGTTTTCACTGAGTTTTTAAGGTAAACTGTCTTTTGCATTTAGAAGGCATATATTACAAATAAATAAATACTGACCTACATATGTGCTTCCATTTATCGTCAAGAACATATGACTGTTCTCTGTTGTCCTTCAGTTCTCATAATAAGCTAAGCTCCATAAGGTTTGTGGGAGTAACATCTGAAGGCACCAGAATGGAGAAAAAATTGGTGAAGTTGAACTAGATCTATAGATGATAGATAGATAGATAGATAGATAGATAGATAGATAGATAGATAGATAGATAGATAGATAGATAGATAGATGATAGACAGACAGAGAGATACATACACAGGCAGGCAGGCAGGCAGATATAGATATTTCCCTGCAAGTATCAAAGTGGAATATTTACTATTCTTCATTTTTATCTTCAAAACTGTTGTTTTGATCGACAGCTTTTCAGCCTTTCAGAACAAGGAAGCAGAAGGCACAGCCCACACTCTTAATGAAATGAGAAACAGTTAGACCTTGTTTAGAGTATTCAGATAAAAAATGCTCTCCGAAGGCAAAACACTAAATGAGAAATAGCTCTAACCCAAAGGAAAGCGTACACACCTTTCTGGCTGCATACAGATAAATGGCAGCAGCCTGAAATCCTGCAGATGGCTGCTTAAATCCCAATCAAGGAGAACTAAGCAACTGTGATCCAGGCCAAGTTACCAGAACCACACTAGCTATCCTCATTCCATTGAGATAGAGCAGATAGAGATAAAACGTTTTCAGATTTTTCAAGCAGAAACCCCTGTAGAACTGCTGAGGTTGAGATAAATGGTTGGTGGGGAGAGCTAGGGCAGTTGTTTTTGAAAGGGAATCCTGAGGGACCTTTGAAGGGATCAAAAATGGTAGAAGTAGGTCAACTGCAACTTAATATGACCCTCAAAAGTGAGGAAGCTTCAAAGGGAAACATGAAGCTTTGGGGAAATGTGGGTTGTGGTTCTTGTCTCCACCTGCCACATCTCAGCTAGTGACAGGTTATGCATACCCATGTGAGTTAGGCTGGTAAGCATGGTAATGTCACCCTATATTTTACAGTACCACCAGTGTTTTTGTAACACAATGAATGACATTAACAGAAGAGCTGTTCCTGCTGTTCCAGCAGAGGTTGTTTTCCAGAGGAAAAAAGTACTGACAGTAACATGTTGTGATGGAACCTATAGGCAGACTTCTGGATTCAAGGGCATTCACATGTTTTTTGCGAAACTCATCTTTGCTGCAGTGTCTATTCACTTTGGCAGCTCTGAACACATAGATACTCAACAAATTGTGCAGAGCCAGTGGTGGGTTACATCACTAAGTACTTTGACATTTATTATTCCTATTTGTTTTGCCTTAAAATAAGATTTGCATAGGAATCACGAGACCTTGTGAACACATACCGGTATTAAAACAAGCCGTTTCTAAGCTACCTTGAATTAAGAAGGAAAAAATACACATGCCTTTGTTGACAGGTCTATTTCTCATATTTCCATGCATGAATTTTATATAACTATGCCTGGAGCTTAGTTAAATAACTCTTAAGAAGAGATACTAAACAACAAAAAAAGGAGATATGAAAAGAAGCATAGCTATATGCACCTTTGCCAACACATTAAATGTATGAATAACAACAAAAATAATTAAAAATGGAAGGTATTTCATCCTCCAGGCACAGTATGATACGCCTCAACAAGCTGCCTGAACTTATGTTCATTAAAATTACCTTTTAGGTTGGTAAACAGCATTCATCTTCCATCCTACTTTAAAACCAATCTACATCGTTTCAACAAATTTCATTTGAATTTGCAAAAATTGTAACTTATCTTTGGCACTGTAATTTAGAAAGTAGATGAGATTTTTATTTACATACTTGCATGTCAAGCAACTGAAAATGGGTGTGTTCAATGATTTGGAACATGGGGTGAGTTTTTTTTTTTTTTTTGTGGTATATATTTTGCAGAGTATTTTGAATCAAATTATGTCATAGAGAAATGCCATTTTCTTTTCCCTTTGCTCCAGTCCTTCCTTCCTTCCTTCCTTCCTTCCTTCCTTCCTTCCTTCCTTTCTTTCTTTCTTTCTTCCTTTCTTCCTTCCTTCCTTCCTTCCTTCCTCTCTTCCTTCCTTCCTTCTTTCCTTCCTTCCTTCCTTCCTTTCTATCATCTATCTATCTATCTATCTATCTATCTATCTATCTATCTATCTATCTATCTATCTATCTCTGTTTCTTTGTCTATCATATGTCTATCTATCTGTCTGTCTGTCTATCTATCTATCTATCTATCTATCTATCTATCTATCTATCTATCTATCTATCGTCATTTATGTCAATGTACAATATGTGGTTTCCCATTTGACATCTGCTGCTCTTTAAACAGAACAGTTTTTTAGGGATTTAAGTTATGCAATTTTTCCCAATGTATGCAATTCAACCCTTACGTTGATTTGTTTGTAACAGTTCCACAGAGAAGAGCAAAGTGTAACATTGGCTGCCTTCACATAAGTCCTGTTAACAGAATTATAGAAATAACCGATTCCCACCATACATTGGATCATACACTAGCCAGCAGCTCTGAGTGCACACATTATGGCAGTTCATCAGAAATTGTACTAAGGCGAACTCTGTCCAACACTGTGCTAGTAACCTGTTTAAGCATGTTGGGTGAAGCACAGCAACTGATATTCTCTTCCTGCATCCTATTGCAGAATGGGAATAGAGAAAAATCAATTGATGCTCATCTGTCAAAGAGACAGAGGGGATCTAACTGTTGATTGAAGAGAGCAACATTCCAGTATAAGATAATTCTTTGGAGAGAAGACCTGAATATAGACCTTGTGGCTGGGAAGAACAGAGGATCATGCTAAACAGGACTGTTTGCATGGGCAGTCAAAGAAATCAAGAGAGTGGTCAAAATTACACAATCTATGGCCTACCCAAGGGTCTTCAAACTTGGCAGCTTTAAGACTTGTGGATTTCAACTCCCAGAATTCCTCCTCCAGTCATGTCAGCTCAGGAATTCTGGGAATTGAAGTCCACAAATCTTAAACTTGCCAAGTTTGAAGACCCTTGGCCTACTCTTTTCTATATGTGTCATGATTCACAAATAAGAGTCAGTGCTTTGATCTCATGGTTGCAACTTCTGACCTTTTTTTTTTTTTAATTAACTCCACCATGTCACCACTAAGCAGACAGCAAAGAACACCAAAAGACTCAAATAGAAAGACAAAGACTCTTAAGAAATCTTGGAGATCCTTGCAGTCAGAAGAAGAGGAGGAGCTTCAGAGAGAAGAGTGTTTCAGAGTCAACTGGTTGATTAATTCTGTTCTGAAAGAAAAGTCATTGCGAGTTGGTTATGTCTTTTATTTATTTGTGTCATTACCTCTTAATCTATTTTCTTTGAAGGCCAGATTTAGGATTTGCTGAAAAATGAATAGAAAGTCTTGGACAAAAAAATGAAAAGCAAGTATAAGGCTAAGGAAATCTAGCTTTTATTGCAACATGTTCATTATATCCCTTCCTTTCTTTTAATGTCAGCAAGCAAATAAAATGTTGGTCAACCAGTACATGCATCAAGGAGCTACTTTTTGGTGGTGTGTGGATAAAGGATGTAGGACAAGGAAGGCATGGAGAAGTTGAGGGAGGTGGTGGCTACATGCAACAGTAACCTGAGGGGAAATAGGAAATGAAGGTACTTTAAAAAATGGAGGCAGAGTATGCGTGTTGACTATGCTGTGCTTGAAGCCACGGATGTTGATGTTGTTGTCGTTTCAAGAATGGTAGGTTCCATAGCTCACTTCCTTCTCTTTCCTTCAAAGGATGACTGTTCTGTCTTTCTGATCTTCCAGTACCTTTCTTTTTCTAGAGCATCCATCAGTTCAGAGGTGGTATTCAGCTGGTTCGAATGGATCTGGCATACCGGTAGTGGAAATTTTTCCTAGTTCGTGCCCCCCCCCTCCCCGCTCCGTTTTTGCCTCCTGGGCCTCAGGGAAGCTTTCTGAGAGCAAAAACAGCCTCCCTTTATTTCTTAAACTCAACAGGATGGGGACTTCTCAGTAAAACAAAAATGAAGAGCAGTGGTAAATTTGGAGGGGATAATGAAGGAATGTGCAGATGCTTTGAATTAGTAATGTTTTGCAAACTGTGGTCCATTTTCTCTTTGTAGAAAAGCCTATGACAGCAACACTATGCATTGCATTCTACAAAGTCCATAGCAACAACCAGGAGTGGGATCCAGCAGGTTCTGACTGATTCTGGTGTACCAGTAGTGGAAATTTTGACTAGTTTGGAGAACCAGAAAATACCACCTCTGGCTGGCCCTACCCACCCACACCTGCCCTTACCTCTCCTATATTCCTTAGTTTTTTTACCTCAGCTGATTCATGCAGCAGAGAGGATTGCTATGCCTCCGCTGAGCTAAAAAACAGCAGAGCTCACTAGTGTTGATACAGAAGGCAGTCTGTGAGCCCTGCACACACATGCGCGAAGTGCGCATTAGGCACACGTGCATATTAGGTGCACATTCACAGCTCACCAGTTTTTATACAGAGGGTGGCCTTTGAGCACGCAAAGCACACTCCAAAGCAGTAGGGAAAAAAACTGGAAATCCACCACTACATCAGTTCACTGAGACAGAAAAAGGAAAGTTCTGTGAAAATTGAAGGGGCAGGTAGGCTAATAGGAAATCCTCTTTGGTAGCTCTTACTAACTCTATACAGCTGGATTTTTTAAAAAATTCTTCTTCTACCTTCAAGCTATTCACTTTTCCTTCACATGTTCGTTTTGCAATTCAATTCACCTTCCTCTTTCTATAAAATCAAATTGCTTCAATGAACTTATTTTGTACTTCTCTCTTTTTTCAATCCACATCCATTGCTGATGGCATCACTTCTTGTTTCTTTTTCTGTCACAAGACTAAGCTATTGGAATCAACCTGCAACAATTCAGACAACCCTTAGATGGCAGCAAAACATTTTTTTTAAATCCTCTCTGTTGCCATTAAGTGGCCACCTGAATTATTGCAGTCCACATGTGGTAACTTTATCTCACACACTTAGATTTATCCTCACTAAGGTCTTAATTTTGTATCAAAAGTAGACAGATGTATTCTCTTATAGACAAACATTTTTACTTTGTTTGATGAACATTCATTCCTTACAACAGGTTATGCGTTATCTACTACTTTTGTACCAGCTTTGGCAACTCTTAGAATGTCTTCAGCTTTTCTTTATCTGCTGTCATTTTTTGACCAATCACGTAAAGATTGTAACTCAGTTAAATTAACATGAAAAATGTCCAGTTAAGAAATCACCATCTTCCTGTTGAAGAGGAGCACTTGACTGTTTTATGTAAATTATTTCCTTAATAAACATTTGTGTCAGTTTTGACATTTTATTTGTAGTAACAGTGTCATTCCTGTATCAGTGACATGAACAAAAACACTGAGTTTCCATGAGATAAGATAATTTATTTTGGTCGTGAAGTAGAGTTGCTCTAGAGTTGAGCTAAATAACTAGAGATGTTTCAGAATACAAAATTATGGTTTTCTTGGGAATAATATTAAGTGGGTTTGTTTTATCTAAAATAGGCCTTTCTGCTGGTACGTTTACAAAAATAAAAATATCAAGATGGCCACCCTAATGGTGTCATTGAAGCTCTACCTGTGTCACACACAAGGAAGCAAGAATAACATGATGAATTGCTCAGAGTAGTTTCTTTACTGCTATTTGCTCTGAGACAGGAATCTTACCAGACTAAAACACGCTGTGCATAACTGTCAGAGAAATCCTATGGATCAAGGTAGTCCTTGATTTACAACAGTTCATTGAGTGACTGTTCAAAGTTACAACAGCCCTGAAAAAGGTGATTTAGGACACTTAGAACCTTCGCAGCAGCCCCATGATCATGTGAACAAAATTCAACCTTTGCTTGTAAGCAACTTCTTGCTTGTAAACAACTTCTTGCTTGTAAGCAACTTCTGCTTACAACTTTTGCTTGGCAACTGGTTGTCCCAAAGATGCTTTGATTTCAACAAGCAACCTGGACTTCCTGTTTTTTCTTTGAAGACATTTCCCTTCTCATCCAAGAAGCTTCTTCAGCTCTGACTGGATGGTGGAGAAACGATACCATCTATCTCCAGTCTACAACACAGTCCTTTCAACAGTTCCAAGTTCTACCCAACTGTGTGAAAAGTTCCACTTCACACCCATTTGAACCACTCAGGTGACTCTGATGACACAGATTTCTAACAGCTACAACAATTTATTAGCAATTTATTAACTAACTTTAGATGGCATACATTAGATTATTATACATTGAATAAATAAATATTAAAACAGCTAAAACAGTAGATCAAAAATGAAATTTGTGTCTAATTATCATATCAGGGAAGAGAAATGCCGTATCAAAATCAGTTTAGTTTAGTTTACTTCATTGTCATTGTACATTGTACAATGAAATTAAATACCATCTTCAGTGTACTATACAGTAGAATTCAATAGAGTTACTGCGCTGGAAGTTGTTTTTCAGCCAATTTGTCCTTGTTTTTATTATTCTGTACCATCTGTCAGATGGTAATAGTTCAAAAAAAGGGTGTCCAGGATGAGATGGATCTTTAAGGATGTTTTGAACTTTCTTAAGGCAGAGGAGCTATAAAGCTCTTCCAAAGAGGGGAGAGGGCAACCAATAATCTTTTGGGCAATGACGTTAACCTTCTGGAGTGCTTTCTGATCTGCCACTATAACAATTAGCACACCATACACAGGTGCAGTAAGTTAAGATACTCTCTATGGTGTAGTGGTCGAAAGTCACTAGCAGTTTTTCATTCTGTTGTTGTTTTCTGAGAAGTCTCAGGTAGTATAATCTCTTCTGGGCCCTTTTGACCAGTGCTACAATGTGAGCATCCCAGGTCAGGTCCTCTTTTATGGTAACACCCAGAAACTTAAAACTGGCCACTTGCTCCACTCGGTCTCCAAGCAAGGGTTGGATGTCTGATTTATTCCTTCTATAGTCCACTATAAGCTCCTTGGTCTTATTGGCATTGAGGACCAAGTTATTGTCTCCACACCATGAAAGCAACCGTCCACCTCATCTCGGTAAGCAGACTCATCCCCCCTGGAGATGAGTCCCACCACTGTTGTATCATCTGCAAATTTAACTAACAGCATTACTCGTGTGAGTGGGAATGCAGTGTAGGGTCACAAATTGTCCTATCCCAGAGCCTTTTGAAAAAGCCAAATTTGTAGGGCTTTCCAAAAGGATAATAGGATGAATAAAGGTTGTGGCAAATGCCAACAGAAACTCGGCACCTCGTTATTCCTCTGATAATGAAATGAATAGGAGTTATAATAATCGCACAATACTTCTAAGAACATGTAATTGCTTTGGTTTTTCACTTTTTGTAAAATAACCACCAAGAATAACTCATGTTTCAGTCCCAGGCTGAAATTTGAATCTAAATTTAGAATCTAAAATTTATAAAATGTTAGAATCATAGAGTGTAAAAATTGGGAAGAATCCTGGAGATCATATAGTCCAACCCATTCCCTTTTGTGATTTCTCATCACTTCTTATCACCCATCCCCTCCCACTTGTGACTGTATGAATGTAACTTTGTTGCTTGTATCCTTACAATTTATATTGACTGTTTCGTAGTATGATTTGATTGCTTATTGTACCCTATGACTATCATTAAGTGTTGTACCTTATGATTCTAAACAAATTGGTTTCAGAAAAAAACTATCCTGTAATCTGCAACTCTTACACTGCAAAAACATATGGACGACACAACTCGATCAGGGCAAAACAATAGACACAATCTACATAGACTTCTGTAAAGCTTTTGATTCAGTGGTACACGACAAACTACTCCTAAAACAAAAATCTTATGGTATCTCTGGACAACTGCATAACCGGATAGAAGCATTCCTGTCAAACAGACAACAAATGGTCAAAAATGGGAGTGTCCTATCAAATTCTGTACCTGTCAATAGTGGTGTCCCCCAAGGAAGTGTTCTTGGACCAACTCTCTTCATGCTCTACATAAATGACCTCTGTGATCATATTAAGAGCAACTGCGTTCTCTTCACTGATGATGTAAAGCTGTTCAATACCACAGACAATACTGCTACCCTTCAAAAAGATCTTGACTATGTATGAGAATGGTCAAACAAATGGCAACTTCAAATCTCAACAAATAAATGCTCTGTCTTACATATTGGCAAAAAAAAATATCAGGAAATAAAATACAGGCTGAATAGTCAAGACCTTGTTGATGATCCAAGCTCTGTAAAGGACCTTGGAGTACTCATCTCTAATGATCTATGTGCTAGAGCCCACTGTACCTACATAGCCAAAAAGGCATTAAGAGTTGTTAACCTACTCCTACATAGCTTTTTCTCTGGTAATATCACACTACTAAATAGAGCATACAAAACATTTGCTAGACCAACACTTGAATACAGCTCATCAGCCTGGAACCCGCATTATGTATCTGATATTAACACAGTTGAGAAAGTCCAGAAATATTTCACAAGAAGAGTTCTCCACTCCTCCACTCTTAGCAGAATACCTTATGCCACCAGACTCGAAATTCTAGACCTAGAAAACCTTGAATTACTCCGTCTTCGGTGTGATCTAAGTATGGTATATAAAATCATACATTGCAATGATTTACCTGTCAATGAATACTTCAGCTTCAACCATAGCAATACAAGAGCACACAATAGATACAAACTCAAGGTTAACCACACCAGACTTGATTGCAGGAAATATGACTTCAGCAACAGAGTGGTCAATGTCTGGAATACTCTACCTGACTCTGTAGTTTCTTCCCCAAACCCCAAAAACTTTAACCTTAGACTGTTTACTATTGACCTTACCCCTTTCCTAAGAGGTCTGTAGGGGGCATGCACAAGCTCACCAACGTGCCTACCGTCCCTGTCCTATTGTTTCATTTATTTTTCTTATATGTACCTATTTCATGTATTCATAATTATGTATATACTTATACCTATTGTCTTGTAAGCGATTGACAAATCAAAATAAATAAATAAACATAAAAATAAATAAGTGTTTCTTTCCTTTTATGTATACTGAGAGCATTTGCACTAAGACAAATTCCTTGTGTATCCAACCACACTTGGCCAATAAAGAATTCTATTCTATTCTATTTTATTCTATTCTATTCTATTCTATTCTATTCTATTCTATTCTATTCTA
>BLBF01000026.1:29586959-29605626 GCA_015471245.1 Laticauda colubrina
TATTCTATTCTATTCTATTCTATTCTATTCTATTCTATTCTATTCTATTCTACTCTACTCCATCTGTCTGTCTATCTGTCTATCTATCTATCTATCTACCCTGTTTCTCCAACAATACGGCCTCCCCCAATAGGAAGTCCCACCATGTTTTATAGGCATGAAATGAAATTAAGCCCCTCCCCCCCAAATTAAGCCCTATATTAAAACATGCGAAATGGGGGGGAATGGGGGGGGTTGCCGTGAGGAAGTACTTTTGTTGCACACCCGGATATGATGCTGCCTGCGTTGACCCCAATACGAAGTGTCCCATCAACGCCGAGGTCAACATCCAAGCCGCCCGCCTGCCCAAAGATGCAAAGGGAGGGGGGAAATTAAGTCACCCCTGAAAAGACAGCCTAGCCATTTTTTCAGGGCTCAAAAAAAAATAAGACCCCGCCTTATTATATGAGAAACATGGTATCTATTTATCTATCTCTTGGGGAGGTAAAGATATTTTTAAAATGAAAAGAGCATAATGTCCTGTACAATCGACACTCATTTTCCTGTGAATAGTATTAGAATTTTAACTAAGCTGTATTTTCCTGCTCTTTGCTTCATTTCTGATGGAGACGTGAGCTCATATATCACACCACCATGAAATGACGTGTTTTTGTCAGTGTAGTACTAGAAATTGGGGGAAGGGAGAATATAACTTAATTTCCCAAGGAAAATCACATTTCTATGGGTTTTTGATTTAGCTCTGTTAGTATATGTTGTGTTTGAATAGAACTGGAGGTTAGGCTCCACAATCAACCCCTGCCTTGTTTTCACACCCAAAATGGTGTGAAAGGGGGAAAACAGTGGCAGAAGTGCTAATGCATTTTGTTTCAAGTGTGGATATGAGAATGGAAAAATCTAAAGTGCAACTCATTGGAAAAAACATAAAAGCCGGCTTTTTGAACTCGTGTTTCTTGTTCCATGCACAAATAATTACAATGCTCTCTAAAGGTAACAACACTGATTTTGCTGACTTGTTTGGCACAGACATAATATAGCAATTCCCCCACCTCTTTCCTTTCTTTTGCATAAAAAGAAGAATTCTGTAAATCAAATAAGCTACATGGAACAGCTAGAAGAAAATCTGTCGTTTCACGATTCACACATGGCATCTTGCCAGCAATGAGTGAGTGCAATTACCACCAGTCCCCCTCATATAATTAGTGTGAAAAAAAAAAACCCCAACCTTATCTAAAAAGACCATGTGGATGCTTTTGGTGGCAAAGAAGTTTCTGTCATGAATACTCCAGAGTGGGGAAAATTCCAAATTGTTTACAGAGAAAGCTAAATTGATAACTTAACAAGACACCACAGAAAAGATGGCTTTCATTCAGGATGTACCTAGAGTTCATATACTGCCACTCAAAAAACTGCAAAGGTAAGGCATCGGTTGCAGTTTCCTTTCAAGTCATTTGAAATAGTAGAGAGGCTGAAGTAGAATGTACTGTACTGTTGTTTTCTACTGTTATCTTTCTTCTAACAGCCGCATAATCCCTTGTGGGGTGGAGGCTGGGCAACTGAATGGAGCTGAGTGTTTAATGGCCATGATGCCATTCCTGTCGCCAATGAGGATTTTTGTTCAGCAGATAAATTCTCATTGTGTCCAGAGAGAGAAATATCTGCCTCTACCCAGTGGTGGTATTTTACCGGATCGACCTGGTACAGGCGAACCGGTAGTAAAAAATGCTACCGTTCAGCCCAACCAGGAATCAAAAACAGCTAACAGTTCAGCCGAATAAGTATTTCTTTCTTTTCTTTTTTTTCTTCCCAATGATCAGCTGTGCTGGGATCCCCCTCACTGTCTTACTGCTTCGCCCAGGAGGCTTCCCTGAGGTCCAGGAGGCTAAAAGGGGGATCCAAGGGGGGTGCTGGGCAGGCCCCCCTGTCCTCCATTTTTTGCCTCCTGGGACTCATGGAAGCCTCCTGGGAGCAAAAATGGCCACTCTTGTCTCTTAAATTCAACAGGATGGGGATTTCTTATTATTCTTAGTAAAACAAAAATGAAGAGCAGTGGCAAATTTGGACGAGACAATGAAGGAATCTGCAGATTTGAATTAGTAATGTTTTGCAAACTTATCCATTTTCTCTTTGTAGAAAAGCCTATGACAGCAAGGGTCATAATATAATATACAATAATATAATACAATAATATAATACAATAATATTCATTGTATTCTGCAAAGCCCATAGCAACAACCAAGGGTGGGCTTCAACCGGTTTGGGTGTGTTTGGGCAAAACAGATGTTAATTTTACATCCAGTTTGGCAAACTGGTAGTTCTGATGACAAGTTGGCCCTGCCCACCCTGCCCCTTACCTCCCAGAAGTTCCCACAAGGCTCACCTGGCTCCCAGGTAAGGGAGTGTAGGGAGGCATCCTGGTAACAAAAATGGGGTGCGAGGCCGAGTGCAGTGCTGCCTCCCCATGCCCTGTTTTGGCTGTTAGGAGGTTCCAGGGAGGCTTTCTAGGCCCAAAATGGAGCATGGAGGGGTCTGCTGCCACTGCCCCATGTCCTGTTTTGCCTGCCAGGAACTCTAGGGTGGCCTTCAAAGGAGAAAGAAAGAAAGGAAGAGAAAGAAAGAGAAAGAAAGAGGGAGGGGGGAGGGAGGGAGGGAAAAAGAAAGGAAGGAAGGAAGGAAGGAAGGAAGGAAGGAAGGAAGGAAGGAAGGAAGGAAGGAAGGGCTGAATCTGAGGACCCTCTCATGAGTGGTGCTTTGGACCACTCTCCGGATGGAAATTAGATATTAGTAGGGAGAACTGAGCCTCTATTTGGAGTGGTGTGGTGGCCTAGAGGTGGAGTTCTTACCTCACAATCAGGAGGCTGTGTGTTTGATCCTAGGTAGAGGCAGATATTTCTCTCTCTGGGCAAATTGAGAATTTATCTGCTGAACAAAACTCCACATTGGCCACAGGAAGGGCATCCGCCCATTAAAATACTCTGGTAATGCCATTCATTTGCCCTGACTCCACTCTGCAAGGGATTATGAGGTCATTAAGTGAAGGAAATGATTGACCCATCAATTTAAATGTTTATGGAGATTCTCAGTCATCCAGATCACGGATGTCCCAAAGATGCTTTTTCAAAAGGCAACTGGACTTTGTTTTTCCTTGAATTTGTTTCCCTTCTCATCCAAGAAGCATCTTCTGAATGGAAGAAGCTTCTTGGATGAGAAGCGAAAACATCTTCAACGAAAAACAAAGCAATTCCAGCTGCCTTTTGAAAAAGCACCTTTGGCCCATCTGTCTAAATAACTTGCACGGAGAAAGAATGAGAACCAATATTTGACTCAAATTACTTCTTTGCTTCACTCGTCTGACTCTGCATTGGAGGGACCTGACCATGATATTTTGGAAAGAAGAATGACAAGGCCAACACTGGGGAAAGAGCTTGCTTGCTTGGGCATATCTCAACATGTGTGGCTCAGTGGTGGTATTCAGCAGGTTCTGACCAGTACTGGAGAACTGGTAGTGGAAGTTTTGAATAGTTCAGAGAACCATCAAATACCACCTCTGACTGGAGATTTTACAGTATCCTTCCCCTACCACGCCCACCAAGCTATGCCCACAGAACTAGTAGTAAAAAAAATTGAATCCCACCACTGGTGGGGCTTAAATTCAGATACAAGAGCCCCTAAAGGACTTATGGACAACCTCAAATATTCTTTGCAGTCACATTTCCTTCACTCAACAGATTTCTCCAATCATCTTGTTTTCAGTGCTGCCACATTCTACACAGCCACTTTTTATCTACCATTGAAGCAGTGAAGTTGCACTAACTCTGTTTTTCTTCTCACCAGTAATAAAGAAAAGAATGTTAGTCCTCCCTCCAACCAATGGTAAATTTCTATCTATTTCAGAATCACACATGCTCCATTGCCTACTTATTTTGAATTATGAATTTAGATGTGCTTAATGAAATTGGTTTTTCTACATTTCCTCTCTTGCATTGTCTAGGGGATAAAAAAACCCAAACCAAAATATAATGTTTAGCTCCTAGTACCATATAGTACAATTATCTTATCTTTTGTTTATGCGAATGTTTCTTGGCAGAGAAGTTACAGCCTCGCATATATTTACTGCCACACTGCAGAACAATTTGTGTTTCACTAACATATTCAGGTGAATTCCTGAAACTGCAAATTTTCGCCAGGGGCCATCTGGAAAAAAACACACTTGAGTATAAGCCCCTAAAAATTGGGCAGATTATAATTAAAATTAATGATGGAGCTTTAATTATGGGTAGCATAGATAAGAGTGCAATGTCACTGTGAATTTCAAAAAGCAAGGAGGGCCAGCCGATATTTTTTTTTTAATGTAAATGCAGTTCCAGTGCTGAAATTTCTTGCAAAGCTCATTTATTTATTAGTTCATCTATACCGTATTATACATGAATCCAGATTAAGCGATTTTAAGTGTCCGGAGGTGAAAGTCATGATTATGTTATACAAATGACAATTGAGATCGAATATATATATTCTCTAAAGGAAGTGGTGATAATCAGGCCCGTGTAAAGCAAGATGCAATTAATTCATAAGGGATACTTAAATTGTTATACTTCATTTATAATTTAAACTTTGCAATCAGGAGGCAAATATATGCATACCCTTGGTATGTGGCGGTGCCTTGCATTCCTTAAGGTGCAACCCATCTTTATTCATAGGCTATATAAATGCAAACTTGACTCAGCATTGTTCAGCTCAGTTTGTCTGTTTCATCAGTATCTAAAGTAGATACTGGAGCAAAACTTCAGCCACTTAACCAAAAAATGTCAAATTGCAGATTCTTCTTTTTCAGAAAAAATAGCAGAAGCCAAGCTTAACACAGTCACCTTCAAATTGCGAGTGGTACAATTGCAAGTCTTACCTTTCCTATGCCCTGGAGCAAAAAGAAAAAAAAAAGACTTGGTCTAACTAATATTCTTCCCCCTTTCTATCGTAAAGTGCCTTACTCAAGGCTGATATTGCACAGTGAGAGCTATGATGTAATTAAAGAGACTGGTCCTATTAAACGATTCAAAAATGTGCTTCTCTAAACATTGAGTGAATGGAAATTCCTATACACAGATTACTTAGGTTGACACAGATGAGTTCTGAGTGGACTTACAGGAGACAATCCTGGAACTCTGACATATCTTAAATTGGTCTGAAGGGTAGACTAAGGAAAAAAAGAGTTCATGACCACTGTGAGAAGGAGGAGGTGAACAGCAATCCCAGACTATAGTAAAAAGTTAATGATTCAGAACATGCCACCTGGCTGGATCTTTTATGAATGGACTAAAAGCCTTTTATGAATGAACAAACAGCCTATGGCTCTTGTACAGTCCTGCATATAGGAACTCTTTGGCGAATATTTTAACAGAGAAGCTGTCCTCAGTTTGAGAGGTGGATTCTTTTGGGATCTCTCCAACTCCTTTGCAGTTTACTCTAAACAGAGCTGAGACTCTAAGCAGAGTTGGCATGGAAGATTCCTCGGAGTAATTTCTCTCCAAAGCATCCTTCAATAACAAAATAATCAGATCTTTGTCTGTAAATGTCAACGTTACAATTTGTAATGAAGAAACTGAAACCTTATAGATAGTATTGCATAGGTAGAAGCGGTGGTGGGATTTTTTTACTACCAGTTCTGTGGGTGTGGCTTGCTGGGCATGGCATGGCTTTCTGGCGTGGCTTGGTGGGTGTGGCAGGGGAAGGATACTGCAAAATCCCATTCCCTCCCCACCCCACTAACCTGCTTTCCATCTCCAGTCTCCTGTGCAGGGCAACAAAAGAAGACCCCCAGGAAGTATGATTTCAGCAACAGAGTGGTCAATGTCTGGAACTCACTACCTGATTCTGTTGTCACCTGCTCAAACTCCCACTCCTTTACGCTCGAACTAACCTCTATTGATGTCACTCTATTCCTAAGAGGTCTGTAAGGGACATGCATAAGCACACAATCGTGCCTACCATCCCTGTCCTATTGTCCCCAATTATTAGTTCCTATTTCCTATATTTAAACTTATGTTTATTCTTATTTCTATTGTATTGTAAACTTTTGACAAAACAAATAAATAAATATTTTTTTTCAAGCCTGGTAGCATAAGATATTCTATTGCGAGCTGAGTAGTGGAATATTCTTCTCGTGAAATACCTCTGGACTAGATCAATCATATTAATGTCCGTTGTATAGATAATATACAGTTGTATTCGAGAATTGATCTGGTGAAGGTCATAAGTCACTTTTTTTCATTGCCATTGTAACTTTGACTGCCAAAGACTGCCAGTACATATTTAAAAATACTAATTGTCCATTTTAAAATGCCAGGGCTAACAGAAGAGATGGGAAGTAGTTTCCTTGATTCTCCTGAGCTTGGCTGCTTGGTCCCTTCTATACATTCTGCCTTGGGCACTGAAAGAAAATGTAGGATATTATAAACCCCGCAAATAAATCAATACTACTCAGCTGCATGCCTTCACAACTGCTTAGAAGTATCTTACAATACAAATCACTCTTCCTTTAGGGCTTCATTTGCCTGCCGAGCAAATCAGAAATACTTTATTTTCAGTTTGAAATCCATGGTATAATAGCATTTGATAATAACTTGCAGTGATCCATGAAATTGGAGTATTATTAGCACTAGTGGGGAAAGATATATATATGAACAAAGTATTTGCAATCTCTGTTAAAATTTCTGAAATGCTGCATGGGAATAAAAGTTTCCTAGTGTGAATCCAAGAAGCAACATCACGGCTATTTCCCTAGAAGCCACTGCTGAAAACTGAAGGGATGGACCAATTTGGTGTTGAGTTGAGCAACACTCCTTGTTTAGCCAATAGAACTGAATCGCTGCTTCTTCAAAGCCTGAATGCAAAGAGGCAATGCCATTTTTGAACCAAGTGATGTTGAACAAACTCATTGTTGGTTTTCCAAGAGCTTTTATTTAATGCAAAATAGGAAAGAAAGGGGAAGGAAAAACTTAATGTACCTGTCACATTATATGAAATTATATAGAATTCTATCACTCACTAGGTCTTATCCAGGAAACAGTAATATAAGTTGCACAGAGGGTCCTTCTCAAAGCTTGTTAGTATAAATACAGAAGCCAATATATTGGAAATACAAATTGTAATTTTAAAAAAATCCCAACTTATTGTTTGTATGTACTAGCAATAATTTTGCAGAACATTTCCCATTAGGTTGATAGAACTGGAAATCCAACTGATAAACCAGTTGATGTTTTATGACATGACCAAGAATCTCTCCCTTCCCACCTATTTCTCTGCCATACTTATGTCATGCCACTGTTACAGAGAATTGGTAAAATAACATTTTAGATACCTGATTTTTCATACAAAACTAAAAAATAAAACACATATTCTTTGTGTTTGGGTCTGATCTAACAGCCTGTCTCAAATAAATGTCATTTTCTTGAAAAAAAGTTCTAAGCCTAGCCTGAAGACTTGGGTTTCCTTGACTCTCCTATCCAAGCGTTTGCTCCCATCCAAGTGTTAAAGAAGGCCAACCCTGCTTTGCTTTTTAAAGTTTAATTCAGTTAGTTGTTGCCATTGACTGTGTGATGTTTCTGTGAAGACAGAGGAAGTGAATTAAGACTATTTTAGAGCACTGAGCCCAATGAATTGAAGGGGGGAATCCAAACTACAGTGTCAGCTTTGGAAGTCATATTGAGAGTCGATGCTTCCATGCTGCCACAAGCCTGAGAAAATGGGAGGAGGGGAGATTCAATTGAGTAGCTTTAATTAGACAAAATAGAATTATTTTGTTAGTTCAAGGCCATTGAATATGGTACAGTATGAAATAATAATCTTACTTTAGGATAGATTGTGATTGGGTCATGTGATGTGATGATGGCCAAGAGGGGATGGATTTGTGGCTTTGAATACTGCAGGGAAGCCCAAAAACTTTTCCGATTGAGGATTCCACAGATGTGCCAGTTTATTATTCTGATAAAGATACCTTTGAGTTATGTCTGTCTTGGAGTTATTGATTGGAATGGAGATTTGCTGGAACGCTGACATATTGATAGATAATTGTCTACCTTCCATCTGAACATCTTCAGAGAAGAAGATTCCATCAGATCTTTATGTGACAATGTTGAATTGTTCTTGTCAGGGATTCTTTTTTAACATCCAATCCAGAAGTGGTATTCAGCAGGTTCTGACCAGTTCTGGAGAACCTGTAGGGGAAATTTTGAGGAGTTCAGAGAACCGGCAAATACCACTTCTGACTGGCCCTGCCCCCATCTATTCTCTGCCTCCTGAGTGCCAGCTGATTGGCTGGGTCTTCTTTCATTGCCTGCACAGGAGAACGGACCTGGAAAGCAGGTTAGTGGGGTGGGGAGGGAATGGGGATTTTACAGTATCCTTCCCCTGCCATGCCCACCAAACCATACCATGCCCACCAAGCCACACCCACAGAACCAGTAATAAAAAATATTGAATTCCACCAGTGATCCAATCAGATTTTTCATTTCTTTAATTTGCATCTATACACAGATCTAAGTATTTTACTCCATATCCCGAATTCTGGAACAAGCAACCCACTTCAATGCAAACATTTGTATCAGCACTCTTCAGAAAGACATCACAGCATTTTCTTTGGAACATTTTACAGCTTAGGTAGAAAAATCAAATATAATTAAGCCATATATCAGTTCAGGACCAGCATACTCCAAGAAGCCAGGAATTTAATAAGAAACTTGCAGGGAAACAGTTGGGGGAGGGAGGGGGTGCCAGAAAGGAAAACTTTTAATTCATGAAATCCCTGAGTATAAGGGCTTTCACTATGATTACTACTGGTAAATGGAAGACAGAACTAGCTCTCAAACTTTAGTAAGGATTCCCAGTTCAGGGAGCAAAAGTCTCTTGAATAATATATTTTTGCATGTGCACACCTGCTCTTGCTCCATGTGGACAAATCAGCATTTGAAATAAGAAATGCTTACAGAAAATTTGGCTGGAATGCTTCCTGAATAGGCAAAGGGCTATTTTTTTTTTTTTTTTTTTTGGGGGGGGGGGGGGACGACGACAAGGTGAGACACAATCAGACCAATGGGATTTTTTTCTTCGAATGTCCAGTCCAGTCCTTTGCACAGCTTCATAGACCTGAGCTTTCAACACTTTGTTTGTTTCCATCAGAAATTTTCATTTGACTGAAGGTTATGATGGTAGAAAAAGGAAATTGCCTGCTTGGGGGGGGGACGGGGGACGGACTACCGAGAGGCAGAATGATTGACTGAAATATCATTGTGGATTTGGGTTCCATGAAAAAAGAATGATGTTTAGAAATGACAGATGAAACTCCACAGGAAAGCTTTTCTATGAGGTTTTGCCCATATCGTTTCTCCACTGCTCAACCCAGGAAGATTCTATTTTAATGCTAGACTAAAACCCAGTCTTAAAGTCCAATCTCCTAAATGTTTTCTTCTCCTACTGAATAAAACTGAGTGTCTGTTTTTCTACTTTGTTGTCAAAGCACTTCCAGTTTCTTTTGGGGATGACTTTTGCCTTTATTGGTGTGAAAGTTATTTCTCACACTGATAGAAGGGTTATCAGTTATCAAAACAGTGAATAGAATGAAATTACCCCTCCTGGGCAAAGTTGAGGACCCCCTAGTCATTTGTTCACAAAAATCAGGAGAAAAAGGACTCTTGCTCTTCTAAATTCCCTAAGTATTGTTGTCTCCTTTGAAAGCAAAAGTGCTCACTGGATTTCATGTGTTACAACTTTTGTCTTCCTTCTAATAAAAGTAGAGGTTTCTATTCTTTCCCCATTGCACGTTAGTCTCTGTGAAGCTCGACATGCAGCTAAACCCACCTATCCTCCAATAAAACAGATCATGTGTGTAAATCTGAATGCTTTATTGAAGAACAGGATATGGTGAAACTGGGGAAAATAGGGATGCATACAATGAAAACCAAATAAAAGACAGACAGTATTAAGTTACTGCTGAACATAACAATGAATAAATACAAGCAATTTAAATCTCACCAATGATGATGAGAGTGTGTGGGATGTGGGTTTGTCCTTGGATGATCATGTGTCACAGATTAAAATGGATTCTTCTTTGTGCTTCTGCCTTCTCCAAATGCTAAAGGAAATTGAGTCTGGCTTTCCAGCATGCACTTGTTTTGAGAGTGTGGGTTGATGGGTAATGGGGTTGGGTCAGCTTCAAACAACATACTTGGTATTTGTCTCTCCAGCCACTAGATGAGCTAGAGAACAACAACAGTATATAAAGATTGTATTTTGGGGTATATTTGTCTCTCTGGTCAATAGATGGGGCGAGAGAGCAACAACAGTATATAAAAGTTATATGCTAGGGCATGACAGTTTCCCTTGTCCAGTAATGTCCTACTCCAGAGTGTGGTGCTCATCTCTGTTTCTCAGCTTAGGGAGCCAGTGTTGTCTGAAGACATTTCTGCCAAGGCACATGGAACTCTGTTAAGCCCATGTCACACTGGCCAACGGATGCAAAAAGGACACAGCGGACGAGCAAAATGTTCCATCCGTTGTTATCCGCTCTCAAAAGGGGCAAAAATTTGAATAACCGGAGCGGATAACATGGACACGGGGAGGACGCAGGGCAGATGCAAAGCGGATGCGGAACAGAAGCCTAGTGGATGGAAGGGGATGGGAGCAGATGGGAGTGGGTGGAACATCCGCAGGGCTTCCGGGGGACCTCAGCAAAGTGGACGCGGAACAGAAAGAGCGGATGCAGAGCGGACGCCGAACGGATGAAGCGGATGCAGAGCGGAAGCCTAGCGGATGCACAGCGGAAGCCTAATGGATGCCTGGCATTCACTGCGCATGCGGGGAGGATGCATTGTGTCAGCCCCGCGGATATAACAGAAGCAGCTGCCTTGCCTGCCCTGCCTGCATGTCTGCCTGCCAGCCTTGGTGCCAGCCTCCCTGCCAGCCTTCTTGCCTGCCTTGGTTCCTACCAGCCTCCCTGCCAACCAGCAACCCCACAACCATGCGGAAGCACAGCAAGCTTCAGCCATCTGCTGCCAGCCCTGGCAAGAGGGACAGGGCTACCATCCCGCCCCCTGGCCCTCACTCTGGTTCTGCTGGGGCTTCTACAGCACGGGCTTGCTCTTCTGGGGCTGGCGCTTCTGCTGCTTCTGCTTCTGGAGGAGCTGATGACAAGCACTCCAGCACCAGCCACCTCCACAGCACCAGGACCCTCACCCATGAGACTGAGCGACCAAGAGGAGTGCCAGAGACTCATTTTTGTCTTATAGCTTGTTGTTAGTAAAGTCTGTTTTTGATTCACACACTTGCTTCATTTCTTTTTTTCCCATAAAGTCTTGCTGGAAACTTTTAGAAATGGTTTAAGCCTTTGCATGCTTGTGGGATGGGTAAGGATAGCTTTGGGATGGGTTAGGATACCTGTGGGATGGGTAATAGCTGTGGGATTGGTTTGGATAGCAGTGGGATAGATAAACCTCCAATGCAAGCATAGTGGGACTGTATGGTCCACCCTCCCAGGTGCCACACCTACGGCCCTTTATTATCAATAATAATGTAATATTTATCCATACATGTCAACATAAACACAACTCTTTATTAAACGCCCTGTTCATTGTAGGCCAACCAAACATACATGGCCCAATCTCATCTGTGTGATGAGACAGGCTGAAGGAAGCATCCATTAAGCATCTACCATCCTGTCTTGCCACTCCACTGCTCCAGCTGGAGAGTTGTGCCATTGTCTCAGGAGGTTGCGCTGCTTCTTCGCTTCATTTGAGGCTCTGTTGGGGCCTTGCACATCCTGAGTGTCGATCAGGTTTCGCCCTTGCCTCCATTCCCCAGGCTCCATGACCCCATTGGCTTGTTGGAGGTTCACGAGCCTGTTCTGCAAGACTGGGTAGCGGGTGCGCATGAGATTGTGCAGGATGCAGCAAGCTTCCATGATCCTTCTCACGGTCTCTGGGCAATGCTGCATGGTGGTGAGAAGTACCTGGAACCTGTTGGCCAGGATGCCAAAGGCGTTCTCCACCACCCGCCTTGCCCTGGACAGCCTGTAGTTGAAGATCCTCTCTTCACGGGTGAGGAGTCTGGAGGTGTAGGGCTTCATGAGGTAGGTTGTGAGGGAGAAGTCGTCATCCCCCACGATGAAGTAGGGCACATCTTGTGTGTCGTTGGGCAGGGGTTCTGGATCTGGGAAGCCCACGATGAGGTTGCCTTCCAGCCCCTCCTTGAGGTGACTGGCATTATATACCTGGGCATCCGAAGATGAGCCGTTGCCTGAAGCATCGATGTACATGAACTTGTAGTCAGCATCGACCATGGCAAAGAGGATGATGCTGAAGAAGCCCTTGGAGTTGAAATAAGTGGACCCCGACTTGGCTGGAGATTTGCAGGCCACGTGCTTGCCATCTATGGCTCCAACGGTGTGGGGGAAGTTCCACTTCTGATTCCACTGCTCTGCAACTTTCTTCCATCCTTCTTCAGTGGAGGGGTACTGGAGGAGCTCCTCCTTGTATTCTTCGATGATGGCCTGCACCACCTATCTGACCACAATGCTGATGGTGTTGGATGGCACCCTCCAGCCATTCTGCATGCTCCTGTAGGAGGTCCCTGAGGCCAAGTGGCGCAGAGTGAGTGCCACCTTGAGCCCAGGTTCCAGGCTGGGCCGGAAGCTGGTGTTTGCCTTGGTCAACCTGGGTGTCAGGCGCTGCACAACTTCGTCAAACATGGCTGGAGGCATCCTCATGAAGTTCTGGAACGCCCGAGTGTCTTCGCTCCTGAGCTCCACCATCAGCTTGTTGTACAGTCCGTCCTCTGCTCTTCTGGTGAACCATCTTCGGATCCAGACTCTTTTTGGGTGGCTCCTTTTCTTCTCGCAGTAGTGTTCACAGAGCCTGCAGATGGCTTCGCACTGTTGCAGAATGATGGTGGCTGACGAAAGGACTTTTTTACAGTCCACGGTGGACATGACTGGATGCTGTGGAAGAGGAAGAGGCAGATGAAGGCTGCAGAGGTCCGCACCGCTGGGCTGCTGTTCTGAAAGTGCGATGCAGGTGAGTTGCTCCCCCTTTTTATAGGCAGTATAGGTTTTCCGCTAGGCATCCTCTAGGCATCCTCTAGGCATCCTGTAGACATCCTTAATATCCGAGATAGGTCCCCTCTGCGAACGTTTTTTCCATTTTAAATGCTTTGTTTCCATGCTGCATCCGCTAGGTATCCGTTCTGCATCCGTTCTGCATCCGTTCCGCTTCCTCCCTACATCCGTTTACCACTGGAGTGGATGGAGTTGCGTGGATGCGCAGCGGATGCTAGCGGATATAGCGGATGCGTAACGGATGCGTAACGGATGCATAACGGATGCGTAACGGATGCATAGCAGATGCGTAGCAGATGCAGAACGGATGAACTGGATACATTTTCCGCGCAAAAGTTTTAGGCAGCCCAAAACATTTGGAGCAGATGAAACGTCCATAAACGGATGCTAGACAGATAGAGAGGAAGCAAAACAGAGGCAGTGAGTACAGAACGGATACATCGCGTTAACCAACGGATGGCAAGGTTTTTTGTCCGTTTTACATCCTCTTTGCATCCGTTGGTTCAGTGTGACATGGGTTTTACCTTCCCACCAAAATGGTACCGATTTATCTACTTGCATTTGCATGCTTTCAAGCTGCTTAGGTGGGCAGGAGCTGAAGCAAGGAACAGGAGTTCACCCATTGGAACAATTTCCAGCTGATAAGCTCAGTGTCTTTAACCAATAAATATTGATAATCAGAGCTCTTGGGTTTTCATTGCTTTCGTTAACTGTTTCCTGTCTGGAAGGCTCAGAAGGAAACACAACAATTCATTTATGAGACAATCAAATCAACCATGTGTTTATCTCTCTATATTTTGTCAGAGGAAGGCATTCCTTTGGAAGTTAGCTGAATGTGATTCACATTTTTAATTTTTTAAATCCCATCTTTATTATTTCTATAAATAAGTGAGAAACATACAAATGCTCCTTCCTCTTATTTTCCCCACAACAACTTTGTGAGGTGAGTTCACCTGAGAGAAAGTGATTGGCCCAAAGTCACCCAGCTGAGTGCCTAAGGTGGGACTAGAACTCATAATCTCCTGGTTTCTAGCCTGGTGCCTTAACTTTTCTTCTCTTTGGGGGAAAAAAAACCCTTCTTTTTCATAAAAATAAAATGAGAATATTAAGAGGAAATATAGAAAATGGTTCAGTACAGAAGTAATTAGTTATACATATTTACAATAGTTTTGTTCAAGAAATTTAAAATGCTGCATTTCCCTCTTTTTTCTTTTTCTTTTTCGATTCTAACAACTTTATGAAGTAGGTTAGGCTGTGTGATGATGACTGGTCATGGCCAAATGGAGATTTGAACATTGGTCTCCCTCATCCTAGACAAGGGCTAAAGATGTACCTTTTGCTAAACTACAGCTCCCAGCATTCCTAGGAATCTTGGTAATGACTGTCATGACCAAATAAAGATTTGAACGTTGTCCTCCCTCATCTGAAACAATGGATAAGAACAAATCTTTTGCTGAACTACAGCTCCCTGCATTCCTAGAGATTCTGGTCAATAATGAGGAGACTGGAGTTGTATTCAGCACCAGCAAGTTATATCTACTTTTATTGTAGACATTCTTAAGTCTTTCATTGAAAGCTGTTTCAGTGTCTTTGTTGGATTAAATGGTTTGCTTTAGGGTGATCTCATGGTTTACTGATTTAAGTCACAACTGGCTAGTTCACCCTTGACACTAAGTCAGAGACTGTCGTTTACAAAGCACAAAAGCGAGGTTCTTATGATATACTGTGGTAAAACCAAATACACCACATTATATTTTAGGGCAATGTGTGAGCTCCGACAAGACAATAAAAATAACAATTTAATGTGCTTGGATCTATGAATGGAGAGCTGAAATTGTGTAGGTTGTGTTGCATGTCTTAACAGAGTTAAGCACAGCCAGCAGAAAGCAAAAACATGTTTTGTTATTTAAAAGAAATCCTGGGAATGAAGGACAATATTACTTACAACTCTCAAGCAGTACAGCTAGTCCTCGACTTACAACAGTTCATTTAGTGTCCATTTGAAGTTAAACCACACTGAAAAATGGGACTTCTGCCCATTTTTCATGCTTGCAATCCATTGCAGCACCCCCATGGTCACATGATCAAAAATTTGAATGCTTGGCAACTGGTTCATATGTATGACGGTTGAAGTGTCCCATGGTCACATGATCACCATTTGTGACAAGCAAAGTCAACGGGGAAGCCAGATTCACTTAACAACCAGGTTACTAACTCAACAAAGCTGACAAGAATGGTCATAAAATGGTGTAAAATTCATTTAACAAATGTCTCACTTGGGACTCAATTGTGGTCATAAGTTAAGTTATATTTTTCCCATTCACTGCGAGGACCTCTTTAGAAAGTGCAGGTCCATTAAATGGTGTCTTCAGTCCATTTTTCATAGAAATCAGAGGTGGTATTCAGCAGGTTCTGACCAGTTCTGGAGAATCAGTAGCGGATATTTTGAGTAGTTCGGAGAACCGGCAAATATCACCTCTGACTGGCCCCGCCCCCATCTTTCTCTGTCTCCTGAGTCCCAGCTGATTGGCTGGGTCTTCTTTTGTTGCCCTGCACAGGAGAAGGGAGCTGGAAAGTAGGTTAGTGGGGTGGGGAGGAAATGGGGATTTTGCAGTAATCCTTTCCCTGCCAGGCCCACCAAGCTACACCCACCAAACCACACCATGTCCACCAAGCCACGCTCACAGAACTGATACTAAAAAATTTTGAATCCCACCAGTGAGAAATTTACAATTTCTGGCATGTCACTGGTGCATGATAACTGGCAGTTCTAAGCTGAGAATGCCCCATGGGCAAATTTGATGAGAATTGTGAAAACCATTGCCTACAACCTTGTCTTGAATTGTTTGGTACTCTTGAAGCCAGCAGCTCTTTCTGCTTATGCCTTGGAAATTTAACACTAAACTTCCTATTTAATATGAAATTATTTCATCTAGGTTCCCAAAACTGGATCAGACCATACTGGTAGAGCATATGTTTTGCCTATGTAGATTGACGGGGGTTCAGTTTTGAACATTTCTAGCCCCAGCTTGCAGGGCTGATAAAATGTGTGAAATCCAACTTTGTGATCTTAATGGATCAATGTGCTGATTCAAAAGCCAGATGTCATTTGCTCACAATAGTTTAAATCACTATTTGCAATTCACTGTGAACTCCCAGAAGATCTATGGGGTGTGATTAATTAAATGACTTTGCATAGAGAATATTACCAGTTCAAACATGTTAGAAAGTGGATTGAGAAATAATTTCTCAAAAACAACCTATCCCTTTGTATATTTTTGTTTGTCCAATGTGCCTTAGGGACAAACAAGCAGAGTGGCAAGCGAACATTAAATGGACTTTCTGCTGTTCAACAATCTGTACAGGCAGAGCAGAATGAATTATATATTCCTCGAGAAGAAGAAAAACTGAGTCTTATAAAATATAATTTTTGAATTTTTCCATTATTTCCAGCCATGAAAGTTCTAAGATCAGGTACAGAAGTGCTAAATAGATTCCAATTAGCCATGAGATTGGAGAGAGTTGAAAGGTGCAAGGTTGCAAGGGCTTTGGATAGCAGACAAAATATAGTTTCTTCCCCAACCCCAAAAATGTTAACCTTAGACTGTCTATTATTGACCTCAACCATTACTAAGAGGTCTGTAGGGGGCGTGCATAAGTGCACCAACGTGCCTACCGTCCCTGTCCTATTGTTTCTTTTTATTTTTCTTATATGTATCCATTTCATGTATTCATAACTATGTTTATACTTATAGCTCTTATCTTATCATCGCTTGACAAAATAAAATAAATAAATAAATAAAATATTCTCCAGGGAGGGAAGGAAATGTTTAAAAATGTGGTGGTGGCAGCAGTAATGGTTTAATCAGTCCCACAAATCAAGGCATGTTTCATGTTTGTCTATCATGTAACAAGAGGAACGATATCTGATTATTATCTTCATTCAGAGTTTGTCTGTGAGTTTCACGCACAAAGATAAGGCCAATGCAATATCATGGAAAATCCTTCACTTCTTTCATCCAACATTTTATTTGACTCCGATGGCTATTTGAAACGAGGTGATGACAGTTGTTAGTCTAGTTCAGAGCCAAATGAAAGAAAACAGGACTGGGATTTGCACAGAAATATGCAGCATAATATATTGAGCAGGGGTCAATATATTTATTTGCACAGAAATATGCAGCATAATATATTGAGCAGGGGTCAATATATCAAGCTCATTGTCATTGAGGGCCACATCAGGGTTGTGTTGGACCTTGGGGGGCTGGGGTGGGCATGGCCAAGGTGAACGTGGCCAAGGTGGGCATGGCCAGCTTGATATAACTTGTGTCAGGGGCACCTGTGGTTGCCCAAGTGCTCTGCCAGTGAAAATGGGCTCCTGTTTTCAGCTGGGACGGCCTCCTCCAACCCTCTGCCACTGAAAACGGAGCTTGGGAATGCTGCCTGCAGCCCTTACGAGCTCTGTTATCAGCTGCGATGACTTCCTGCACAGCCCTCCTGAGTTCCGTTTTCACCGGCAGAGGCACCGTGGGCTGGTCCTTCATTGTTTTCAGGGCAGTCCTGTGGGCCAGATCTAAACACCCCATGGCCTGGATCCAGCTCCCGGGCCCTGAGTTTGATACCCCTGGTCTTGAGTATATGTGATGTGCATCTTTTACAGCATATTAAAAAAAAAAAAAAAACACAAATGCCCAGTCAAAAAATTTAATGACAACTTCTATGTTTTTGGAATGAATCTGTGTGGTTAAAATTCTAAGGCTAGAAGCTGCTTTGCAATCAGTTGGCAAGCCTGCATGTTGTTAAGTATATTAGAGTTCCAATTATTTCTTCATTAAGAGATCCATTTTTGCAGTTGTAATAGGTTGCAAATATCCAGGCATTCATGTGGAAATGAAGACAAAGGCTCGATTGTGTGGCATCTGGAAGCATGAGCAATGGTTAGAAAAATCCTAAAATGCCAAGTTCATGCTAATCTGCTCTCAGAGTTTGCTCTTTTCAGTATGAGGAAGATAAGCTGAAAATAAGCACATCTTTCCTAATGTTATTCTCTCAAGAAAATTGTGTGAAGTCAGGTAGACTGAGAGGGAATGACTGGGCCAAAATCATCCACTAAGCTCTTTTATTGAGTGGGGACTTAATTGAAGACCCATGATTTAACCACTAGACTATGAGGTTAATTTGTTATTCATTATAAGATTCGTATGAGATTCTGACAAAAGGACAAGGGTCTAATTCTCTTTTAATCTAGTCCTAGTTTACATTTACAATTTGAGTAGAAGGAAGGAAGGAAGGAAGGAAGGAAGGAAGGAAGGAAGGAAGGAAGGAAGGACGAAGGGAGGGAGGGAAGGGGATGGGGAAGGAAGGGAAGGAGGAAGGGATGGAGGGAAGAAGGAAGGAAGGAGGGAAGGGAAGGGGAGAGGGAGGAAGGGGAGGGGAGGAGGGAGTGAGTGAGGGAGATAAGGGAAGGAGAAAGGGACAGAGGGAAGAAGGGGAGGGAAAGAGAGGGGGGGAAGGGAATGGTTAGGGTTAGGGTTAGGGTTAAGGAAGGAAGGAGGGAGGGAGGGAAGGGGA
>BLBF01000031.1:0-16197 GCA_015471245.1 Laticauda colubrina
TAACTTTTGAAGCAGAGCTCGGATTTAAAAATTAAGTTCATTTTCATGTTCTACGGGGTGGGCTACATTGTACAACCGCATGATTTTTGGCTGCGAGCTTTCTCTGAGGAGATATCCCAAGACATATTTCAAAATGGAAGGTATAACTTAGAGGTAGATCTCAAAATGGAAGTCAGAACTCAATTTAGTAGGTATACATAACTTATGAAGCTGAGCTCAGATTTGAAAACTAAGTTCATTTTCATGTTCTACGGGGTGGGAAATATTGAACATGCACATGATTTTTGAATCCAAGCTTTCCCTGAGGATATATCGCAAGTTATATCTCAAAATGGCAGGTTAAACTATATTTAGTAGGAATACATAACTTTTGAAGCAGAGCTCGGATTTCAAAATTAAGTTCATTTTCATGTTCTACAGGGTGGGACACGTTGTACAACTTCATAATTTTCGGATGCGAGCTTTCCCTGAGGAGATATCCCAAGACATATTTCAAAATGGAAGGTATAACTTAGAGGTGGATCTCAAAATGGAAGTGAGAACTCAATTTAGTAGGCATACATAAATTACAGTGTTACTTTTCTTTCTCTTCTCAAACCATGTATACCATGCATACCAGACTGAATAGTATATGAATTTCTCTCTTTCCTTTAACTCTAAAATGAAGCCTGTCCATTTTCCCACAGTCTAGAATTTTCCTTATCACTGCTCCCTCTTGTGGTATATCTCCCTGTTTCCTTTGTTGTGCATGTGTAATCCGAGCAGCAGTTGTTACGTGTAAAATATCTATCAGTTTTACTATATTTTCCTTTTATTATGCCCAATAGAAGCAGTTCTGGTTGAAATTCAATTATTTGCATTGTTATGTCTTCTAACCTTTTTCGAATCTTACTCCAATATTTTTTTTGCTTCTGGGCAAGTCCACCACATATGAAAATATGTACCCCATTCATTCTTGCATTTCCAGGTTTTGGTTTTCAAACATTTTTGCCAATCTGGCACAGGGTAGTTGCCATCTATAAATCATTTATACATATTACATATGTACATATTTTCTCTGTATGTTATAGGTAACATTCATTTATAATCCCTCCCCATTCTTTCCCAATCTTGCAATTCTATATGATGTCCCACATTTCTTTAACATCTTCTTCTTCCATTTTAAAGTTCAGGAAAAAAATTATATAATTTAGATATCATCTTTTTCTCTGTTCCTTTGATAATTTTATCTAATTGTTGTTTGTCTATATAAAATCCATATTCTTCCTTGTCTTTTCTATACCTTGCCCGTACCCCCATATAGGGCCACCAGTCAATTTCTATATTTTACTGTTTTAACTTCTGTATTGTTTTTAATATTCCTTGTTTATTGAGCAAATCCTTGTATTTCCTCATTTTAGTCAGTTCCATTGAGTTTGGGTATATTAATACCTCCATCACTGACAAGCAACTTGATATTCTAGTGTAGTGGTTCTTCTTAATTTTATTCCATACTTGGATAAGTTCATCTCTAATTTGGTGTTTTTGAAAGTAGGCGTGTTGTTTATTTTTCCCTTCCAATAAAAACTATGTGTGATGACCCAGGGTGGGATGCAAAATAAACACAGCCACAAAAACAGGTGAAGACCCTTTTATTCCTTCACTTTGCTTCCAAGCTCCAAATAACCTTGACTGGAGACAAAAAACTCTCACACAAACAGTTACAAGAAGGAGGATATGCCATTTAAATTAAAAATGCCGTTTAAATTATAAAGAGTAAAAAACAACACAAACCAGGCAAGATAAGGGCTTGAAAATGTCCATGGATGCCAACACACACTGGGATGGATGCCAAACTCAGAGATTAACAATAAACTAGAGATATTTCCATACTTTGTTTCCAGCACTTGCCAGTACGCATGTCCGTCCTCTTATCCAATTGCCACAGCTGCAGCTCATGAAGAAGATCAAGGCCCTCTCCTCCTGAGTTGACCACGTCTCTCCCTTATCCTCTCCTCCCTGCATGCCCTAGGATGGAGAGGGGATGGGCCTGGGTCCTCCTTTGACTGCCAGCCGGTCTCTGCCCCTCCCCAGCCTCCTCCACAACCTCTGGAGCCACACTTCCTCCTCTCCCTCAGAGTCAGTCTCCACCAGGGGCATGACACTATGCCACCCTCTTTGCAGGTCATGTCCTTCTATTAATAATATCCTTTTATTCTCTAAATTGATCTAATCTTTTATCCATACCATAGCTGCTGCCTGATAGTATGTTTCCCAATCTGGAAGTCGGACTTTGGATTTCTTTTAAAATTTGTTTGTCAAACATGTACAAGATAACAAGTAAAGGTATGAACATAAACATGAACAAAGGAAGTAAATACAGATAAATAGGGACAGTAAGACAGGGATGGTAGGCATCCTGATGCACTTTTGCACGCCCCCTTTATGGACCTCTTAGGAATGGAATGAGATCCATGGTAGACAGTTTGAGATTGAAGCTGCAACAGTTTGAGTCTGTAACAACAGAGTCGGGTAGAGCATTCCAAGCATTGACCACTCTGTTGCTGAAGTTATATTTTCTGCAATCGAGTTTGAAGCAGTTTACCTTGAGTTTGTATCTATTGTTTGCCCGTGTATTATTGTGGTTGAAGCTGAAGAAGTCATTGACAGGCGAGATGTTATAGCAGACAATTTTGTGAACTATGCTTAGATCAGACCACAAGCGGTGCAGTTCCAGATTGTCCAGGACCAAAATTTTGAACCTGGAGGCATAGGGAATTCCATTGTGAGTGGAGGAGTTGAGTACTTTTCTTGAGAAATACCTTTGAACTCACTCAATTGTGTTAATGTCCGATATACAGTGCATGTTCCAGGCAGACAAGTTGTATTTGAGAATTGATCTGGCAAAGGTTTTGTATGCTCTAGTTAACAATTCAATGTTGCCTTGCAAAATAAAGTTAACAATTCTTAAAGCCTTTTTGGTAATGCTGTCACAGTGAGTTTTGGGGCTTAGATCATTTGAGATAAGTACTCCTAGGTCCTTGACAGAGTGAGGGTCATCAACAAGATTGCTTCTCCTAACTTGTATTTGGTGTTCTGATTTTTTTTTTTTTTTTTGCCAATGTGTAGGACAGAGTATTTGTTGGTTGAAATTTGGAGTTGTCAATTGCATGACCATTAAGACACATAGTCAAGGTCGCTTTGTAGAGCAGCAGCATTGTCAGTGGTATTAAATAATTTTACGCCATCAGCAAAGAGGATGCAGTTGCTTTTAATGTTGTCACATAGGTCATTGATGTAAAGCAGAAAGAGTGTGGTCCTAAGACATGCCTTGGGCGACACCGCGATTAACTGGTGCTGGATTTGAAAGGGCCTTCTCTATTTTGACCATTGTTGCCTGTTTGATAGGAACATGGCTATTCACTTGTGCAGGGGTCTGGAGGTTCCATAAGAACTAAGTTTCAGCAGTAGTTTGTCATGCACCGCTGAATCAAAAGCTTTGCAGAAGTCTATGTAAATTGCATCTATTGCTTTACCCTGGTCTAGATGTGTGGTCCAAATGTTTCTGCAGTGTATGAGTTGCAGATTACAGGACATATTATTTCTGAAACCAAGCTACTTGTTAGAAAATAGATTGTTTTTAAGTGTAGGGTGATGGATTGGTGTATAATTGATGACATGACTTTACAGGTGATGCAAAGAGTGAGATTGGTCTGTAATTTTCTTCTAGACTAGGGTCTTCCTTTTTAAAAATAGGTATGACCTTGGCTAATCACCATCTCGGGCAGGGAGCTGGTTCTGAAAGATATCTCATAGATTGTGCTTAGAGGTTCAGCTAGGGCAGTGGCAAGGTTTTTCAAACAGTAGGCACATAATCCATTAGGACCAATATAGGGATGGCTTTAGGTTACATAGTTCTGTTTCAACATTAACTGCTGCAAAGTCAATATGTAGTAACTCTTTACAATTCGTTGTGATGTGACTAGGAAATGGGGAGAAGTAGCCGTTGCTGTTGACAAAAACTGAACTGAATAATGTATTAAAGAGGTTGGCCTTTACAACTTCATCATTACAGTCTTCCCCGTTAGGCCCTTTTAGGGGTAGGATAGATTTTGAGTCTTTAAGTTTGGCTTTAATGACATTATAGAAGGCTCAGGAAGGGTTGGAATTTAACAGCTCTTCCTCCTGCAATGGTGATTGGTACATTTGGTCTTTATCTGGTGACATAAAGTTTTGTAAAGGTTTTGAAAGTTAGCTATGTAGCCAGTTTTGTTTGCTCATTAAAGAGATTTTTTCTTGGATTGTAGATTTCTTATTGATATGGGTAATTTGTTTTTATTTTTGGCTTTAGGGGTTGTTTGTGGTACATATAGATTAATGCCTCTATTGACTTTGAGCAAAAATTGTTATAATGGTCTTCTGCAGTATTACAACCTGTGAACAGGAGGTGCCAATCAAGAGATGTGAAGTCGGCAGCTATGAGATCAAAATTGGCTTTTTTATAGTTATAATTTGGAGTCCCATCATTATGATCTGTCAGAGTATATTCAAGAACTGGAATAGAGCATAGCAACAAGATCAGCCAATGAATAGGCATAGCAACTAAGTCAGCCAATGAGAACTGTTTCAAAACTGAAACTAGAAGTAGTCTAGGCGTGGCTCTATATTAAGCTCAGCAACTCTGAAGTTATGTTAAGCTCTGAGTCCGTCTATTGAAAATGAAACAGCTTCTCTCCTCTTCTTTGTGACTTGCTTGCTTGCTGAACTAAAGTGAAACTGATGTCTGTTTCTGAGCTCCTGAGTTGCTGTTCTGCTCTGCATATGTGACATGTCTACTTCTGTTTGAGTTTGCTCCATGTTGGAGAAATCTACAACTGGTATTGTAAAATTTACTTAATATGTTTATAAAGATGTTAAATGAAGCATCAGCTATCTGTGCTTATTTTTCTGGTGCTGAATTTATACTGCAAAACTCTGAACTTGATCCTCTTTGCAAGGACACAAATTGAGACAAAAATCAATCATGATGTGTTGGGAAAAGGTTCTTTAACTTGTAGGCCTTAAATTGAGTTTAAGCTGTTGCAGAAAATAAGATCTAAGCAATTGTTGAGCCTAATGTTGTTTGTTACCAATTGCTCCAGCCCCAGAGTCATAAGAGCATTGTACAGGGTTGCATGTATAGGTTTGGTTGTACATTAGTTTAGGGTCCAATTAATAAAAGGCAGATTGAGGTTACCAAGAAAGATAAGAGGATGCAGGCAGGAAGCTGTCCATGCTGGTAGTGCAGTTAGCTTGTTTGTATGACCAAGGTCGTAATCAGGGGCTCTATAACATAGCAAGAAATGAAGTGTGGTATTTATGGACAGTTCTCTAGACAATGGTCTCAGGAAGAGCAAGCTCCTAAGCAACATTAATCTTTTTCAGACCTAGGGACTTCTTATAGAAGAGAGCAATACCACCCCCTCTATGATTATCGCAGTCAGACTGGAAAATGTGATAGTCATTTACTGTAATAATGGAGTCTGGAAATGATCCATTCAACCATGTCTTGCAGACAAAAATAAGGCAGAAAAAGGCTGCATTTAGAAGCAGGAGGAATTCAGACATTTTATTTGTGAGGCTTCTTGCATTTAGTAGTTTGCATTTTAGGTGTGTAAGGGTGGACCTGGAGGAAGTTGGGGGTGTGCATGCCTAGTTTTGGTTGTTAGGGGGGCTGCTGTTGGGATGCGGGCCATTGGTTCTCCGTTTGATACAGTCAGCATGGTAGCCTATGTACAGGTCAGTTTCTCCTTGGTCCTGGCATTGTTTGAGCTCTGAGCGAAGCTCGCAGGCATGGGCATATTGCAGGATGGACAGGTCGGCCCACGAATGAAGTTTCCTATGGTAAGTGCAGCTTTTGGTGAGTGAGTTTATTGTGGAAATCAATTTGCATTTGCTGGTTTCATTCTTGCAAATGACTGCAGAAGTATGGGGCCAATGAGCCATCATTGTTCTTGAACTTGGAGCCATCATGGGAAACATAGATGATTTCATCAGGATTCCTGGACCACGTTCTGTACTACCTCTATGATGGGCATTTGGCAAGGGATGGACTGCACCTCACAAAGACTGGGAAGAATATTTTTTGAAAAAGACAGGCTCAACTTATCAGGAGGGCTTTAACCATTAAAAACAGCACCTAGATTAATAGAAAAGATTGAAGAATATGGACAAGTAATAGGATTGAAAATAAATAAAAATAAAACTAAGATCTTAGTTAAAAATATGGTGGAAAAACAAAAGAAGGACTTGATTGATAGGTTGACTATCCAGATCACAAATGAAGTTAAATATTTAGGAATACAACTAACAACAAGATGCAGAACACTTAAAGAAGACAATTATTATAAACTCAAACAACAAATCACAACAGATTTGAAAAAGTAGTAGGTTATGATCTACTTTATCAAATGTCTCACTGAAGTCCAAGTAAATTATACCACTCCTCTGGTCCACGAATTTTGTTACTTGTCAAAGAATGCAGTAAGATTTGTCTGTTTACTTTTGGTTATTACTTTGCGTTGAATTTATATTTTACTGACAAAGAAATAAAGGGAGATTAGTATAGATCTATTTCAAATTATTTAGCTCTCATCAGCTCGCCATACCCTTCTGGGATTCTGGGTAACCAGGGCTACTTCCATATTAGGCAGATGATTAACCCCTAAGCCATGGGTCCTCCTCAACTTGTTGTCTGTACCAGGGGAAGAGTTTTTTTTAAAATCAGGGCAACCTGGTCTACCCAACTATGGGACAGAGCTTACTGTTCCGCTTTCATCTTTCAGCCCCAATCCAAGAGCCTTCACAGACAGTTGCTTTCGTGACAAACTATATCAGCTCTTTTCCAGTCCTCTGGCAATTTCCCAGTACTCCAGGATTTTTGAAATATATAGTTTGGTGGTCTGAGATCATGTCGGCCAGTTTCTTCAGAAACATGGGGTGTAATCCATCTGGTTGTGGTGATTGGAACTTGTCTAGGGCGGACAGGTGCTCACCATTTTCTTCCCTATTTTAACTTGTGTTCCTAATCTATTTTTTGCATCTCTGTTTTTGATAGGTTGGACTGTTTTCCTGAGGAGTTAGCCCAAGGGATAGCTCAAAATGGTGGGTGAACTTAATTCAGCCAGAAAACACAACTTTTGATGCAGAGCTCGGATTTCGAAAAGACTATCATTTTCATGTTCCCCAGGATTGAAAATCTTGAAAATCCACTTCATTTTCGGATCCGAGCTTTCCCTGAGGAGTCAGCCCAAGAGATATCTCAGAATGGTGGGTAGAACTCACTTCAACCAGAAAACAAAAGTTATGATGCAGAGATCGGATTTAGAAAAGAACATCATTATCATGTTCCCCATGGTGGAAAACATTGAAAATCCACATCATTTTCGGATCCGAGATGTCCTTGAGGAGTTAGCCTAAGGCATATCTGAAAATGGTGAGTAGAACTCCATTCATCCAAAAAACACAACTTTTGATGCAGAACTTGGATTTTGAAAAAAACATCAGTTTCATGATCCCCAGGGTGGAAAACATTCGAAATCCTCTTCAATTTCGGATCCGGGCTTTACCTGACGAATCAGGAACAATGGTATGAGGAGACACTGGCTGACAACCAAATGAGGCGGTACATAAATTGCCTCGTGAGGAAAGCCGTGGAGAACCTCGAGGTGAGGGATGCACCAGGGTGATAATGCAGGAGAGCGAGGGAACCAGAAAATGAGAGAACCTGAGCTGCCAATCCAGCAGAGATTGAGCGGGCAGAGGGACAAGCCGAAGAATCAGCAGCCATACCAGGTACCTGACCCCTAAATGCCCCGGATCAGGGGATTAACCCTGGCCAACCCAGAGACATACAACTGCAGAGGAAGATCCCACCATTTGGGGTAAAATTTGATGGACACCCCCAGAAACTGGGATTTTTCCTGGCGCAAGTACTCACCTACATGCAAGAATATGGGTGGGATTTCCCAACCCAGGGGTCCCAAGTATGAATCATCACCCTGCCCTTGAAGGGGGCAGCAGCCAGATGAATGGCGATGCTCTACAATGTCAATGCCCCAGAATTAAGGAACCTCGATCACTTCATGAGGGCCTTACACCACTGCTTCGAGGACCCCCTCACTGATAGAATGCAACCACATTAGAGTTGTAAAACAAGCCCGTTGCCTGGTAGCAGAATATATCAAGGAATTTCGCGACCTGGCCAGCCGGGTAGACTGGCCAGAGGATATCCTAGTCTGTTGGTTCAAAGATGGACTAAATGATGACCTATACGCTGCCTGCCTGGCCCATGGGGCCCCAAACCTGTTGCACGAATGGTACATGATGGCAGAAAAGGCATGAATCGAATAGACATGACTCGAAACCAGTACCGCAGTGGCAAGTGTTGGAAAAGATCTCCACCCCTGGGGAAATGGGAAGTCTTCAAACCCCAATCCACCATGACTCCAAGAACGTCTGGTTGCTTTAAGTGTGGAAAAGAGGGACACCACACAGCAGAATGCCATTCGAAGACCCCTGCCAGAAAGCTAGACCACCCAGCAGGGGGGAAACCCTGAACATCCAGCCCTCAAGGAAAGGAGACTGGCCTGAGGGGCCAAGCAGATGTGGGATTCCAATCCCCCACCAACCCTGAGGAAAAACCCCCAATGCTCCGAGGGGACCTGAGCCAGACCGAAAGCGATCTGGAAGATGACCCACTGGTAAGCAACCCAATTGAACCAATCAGTCTGTTTATCCCCAGCTGAGGGAAGGGAGAGGAAATTGCAGCGTTGCTAGATTCGGGATGCACCCGATGCCTAATAAATCCCTCCCTTGCAGAGAAATTGGGGATCCAACTGAAAGAAATGGAAAACCCCATCACTTTCTGCCAATTAGATGGAACCATAGCAGGGGGGGGGGGGAGCCAGCCAGGTTTACCACAGAACCATTAAAAATAAGACTAGGAAACCATAGGGAAATGCTCACATTCACTGTAGCCCCAGGAATGAAAGAGACACTAGTCCTAGGTCTCACATGACTGCAGAAATGGAATCCAAAAATAAATTGGAGGACAGGAACTGTACAATTCCAGAGAGATGTAGTATTTGCAAATAACTCTGAGAAAAGGATGAAGAAAGGAACAGAGAACAGAGAGTCAGCCATGACTGGGCAGTCGGTTGAAACCATTAACTTCCCAAATGAGTACCAGCATCTGGCCCAAGCATTTAGTGAGGAAGCTTGTGATGAACTCCTACCCCATCACGCCACAGACTGCGCCATCAAAATCCTACCAGGGGCTAAATTCCCAAAACCACAAATGTACTGCATGTCCCCCAGAGAACTGAAAGAACTCAGAGCATTTATGGATAAAAATTTAAAAGGGGGTTTCATTGAACCCACCTGTCCTAAAATAGCTGCCCCAGTGTTATTCCATGAAAAGAAAGATGGCTCAGCACGCTTGTGCATTAATTACAAAAAAATGAATGCAATTTGCATAGAGAATATGTATCCACTCCCCCTCATGAAGGACATGTTATCCCACCTCTCGAAAGGATTTTTTTTTTCAAAGTTAGACCCACGAGAGGCATATTACCACATCAGAATAAATGAAGGGGATGAGTGGAAGACAGCTTTTAACACACTATTGGGATGCTACAAATTTAAAGTGCTCCCCTTTGGACTGCAAGGAGCACCTGCCGTGTTTATGCAATTGATCAATGAAACCCTTCATGAATTTTTATATAAAGGGGTTCTAGTGTATCTTAATGATATTTTAATTTACATGGAAACAATGGAAGAACACATCACGCTACTCTGTGCAGTCCTCACAAAACTCTTAGATGCTAAACTATAAGCAAAACTCTTTAAATGCGAATTCCACCAAGAAAAAAAATGACTACTTGGGGTAGAATATCCCATGAGGGAATAGAGATGGACCCACAGAAAGTAAAAGCTGTACTGGACTGGGACCCACTGCACACCCGCAAACAACTACAAAGCTTCCTGGGGTTTGCAAACTTTTATTGCCAATTCATTCCAGCTTTTGCAAACATCGCCTTCCCTATCACGAACTTGCTAAAAACGAAAGGGGGAGAGAAACCCAAACCAAGGCAACACCTTATCTAGACAATGGAATGCCAAGTGGCATTTGAGAAACTCTATTCTCAGCAAAACTGCTCCTTAAGCACCCAGATCCTGAACAACTTTTTGTCATCCAAGCAGACGCTAGTGATGTTGCAGTTGGAGCAGTCCTCCTCCAAAAGAATGGAAGTGGACAATTACAACCGTGAGCTTATACATCCAAGAAACTGATGGAAACCAAGCAAAGATGGGCCATATGGGAGAAAGAGGCATATGCTGTGCGGCGGGCAATGCTCACATGGAGACATTTCCTGGAAGAAAACCAAATTCCCTTTGAAGTATGAACTAATCACAAAAATCTGGAAGCCCTGAAAAATCCACGGAAACTCTCCGAAAAACAAGCAAGGGGGGCTCAATACTTTAAATGTTTTAATTTCACTCTCAAATATTTTCCTGGGAGAAAGAACTTCTTAGAGATGCACTGTCCAGAAAACCCCAATACAGCAAAAAGATTGAGGTTATAAAACTGATGATCCAACCAACCCAATTAGCAGCCAAAGTAATCACCCGGGCACAAGAGGAAAAAAAATCATCCCTGACTGAAGACACAACAACATCAATATTTAAGGAGTCACTACTTAAGGATGACTGACTCCAGGCTAACAAAAACACTCAAAGATGGACTGGCTTGGGTAGAGAACAAACTTTATGTCCCTGCAAGCCAGAGAATGGACCTCATGAAACGCTGCCACGACTCCAAAATAGCAGGACACTTTGGGTTTGTAGATACTGTGCACCTCATCAAAAGACAATTTTGGTGGCCGTCCCTCAAAAAGGACATTGAAAGCTATGTTGCGAGCTGCCCCATCTGTGCTGCTGCAAAGAGAAAACAAGGAAAATATCCTGGACTTTTACAAACAGTAGCAGACCCTTCTGCTCTCTGGAAAGAGATCTCTGTGGACTTTATAGTGGACCTTCCCGAAAGTGCTGGAAATACTGTCACTTGGGTTGTAACTGATCTTTTTTCCAAACAGGTTCACTTTATTCCATGCCAAAAGTTCCCAACTGCCAAGGTATTGGCAAAGATGTTTCTAATACACATCTATCGCCTTCATGGAGCTCCCCAACGGAATATCTCAGATAGGGATGTTCAGTTCACATCCAAATTTTGGTGGGCGTTTTTAAAGCTATTAGGCTCCACCCAGGGGTTGTCGTCAGGAAATTACCCCCAAACAGATGGATCAATGGAGAGAGTGAACAGCGTATTAGAACAATATTTAAAGCCCATGTCTCACAGCACCAACGGATGGAAAGAGGATGTAAAACGGAAACACTTGCCATCCGTTGGTTAACGCGATGCATCCGTTCTGTACTCACTGCGTCCGTTTTTCATACTCTCTATCCGTCCAGCATCCGTCTACTGAGATTTCATCTGCTCAAAAAGTTTTGAGCTGCACAAACTTTATGAGCGGATAAAGTATCCAACATGTCCGTTATACATCTGCTACGCATATGGGGAACATCCGTTATACGTCCGTCATCATCCGTTACGCATCCGCTATATCCACGAGGCATCCGCTGTGCATCCGTGCAACTCACATCCGCTCCAGCGGAAAACGGAAAACAGGGAGGAAGTGAAACGGATGCGGAACGGACACACAACGTTAATAGCATGGATGTAGAAAGGATGAAAGCGGATGCAGCTCGCATATAAAGCATTAAAATGGAAAAAACGTTCGTATAGGGGACCTATCTCGGATATTTAGGATGTCTGCAGGATGTCTAGAGGATGCAAAAGGAAACCTAGCGGAAAACCTATATTTCCCATAAAAAGGGGGAGAAATCACCTGGATCTCACTTTCAGTCCAGCAGCCCTGCGGTGCAGACCTCTTCAGCCTTGATCTTGCTCTTGCTCTTCCACAGCATCCAGTCATCTCCACCATGGATCGTCACACACTCCTTTTGGTAGCCGCCATCATTCTACAACAGTGCGAAGCCCTCTACAGGCTCTTTCACCTGTTCTACACGAAGAAAAGGAGGTGTCCAAGAAGTGTCTGGGTCCAAAGATGGATCGGGAGAAGAGCCGAGTATAACAAGCTGATGGTGGAGCTGAGGAACGAAGACTCTTGTGCATTCCAGAACTTCATGAGGATGCCGCCAGCCATGTTTGACGAAGTTGTGGAGAGGCTAAGACCCAGGTTGACCAAGGCAAACACCAACTTCCGGCCCAGCCTGGACCCTGTACTGAAGGTGGCACTGACTCTGCGCCACCTGGCCTCCTGGACCACGTACAGGAGCATGCAGTATGGCTGGAGGGTGCCACACAACACCATCAGCATTGTGGTCAGAGAAGTGGTGCAGGCCATCATTGAAGAATGCCTGGAGCCTGCAAAGCTCCAGCCAACTCAGGGTCCACTTATTTCAACTACAAGGACTTCTTCAGCATCATCCTCTTCGCCATGGTCGATGCTGACTACAAGTTCATGCACATCGATGCTTCAGGCAACGGGTCAGCTTCAGATGCCCAGGTATACAATGCCATTCACCCCAAGGAGGGGCTGGAACGCAACCTCATCATGGGCTTCCCAGATCCAGACCCCCTGCCCAACGACACACAAGATGTGCCCTACTTCATTGTGGGTGATGACACCTTCTCCCTCAGAACCTACCTCATGAAGCCCTACACTTCCAGATGCCTCACCCGTGAAGAGAGGATCTTCAACTACAGGCTGTCCAGGGCAAGGCGGGTGGTGGAGAACGCCTTTGGCATCCTGGCTAACAGGTTCCAGGTACTTCTCACCACCATGCAGCATCGCCCAGAGACCGTGAGGAGGATCGTGGAAGCTTGCTGCATCCTGCACAATCTCATGCGCACCTGCTACCCAGTGTTGCAAAACAGGCTTGTGGACCGTCAACAAGGCAATGGGGACATGGAGCCTGGGGAATGGAGGCAAGGGCGAAACCTGATAGACACTGTGGATGTGCAAGGCCCCAACAGAGCTTCACGTGAAGGGAAGAAGCAGCACAACCTCCTGAAACACTGGTGCAACTCCCCAGCTGGAGCAGGAGAGTGGCAAGACAGGATGGTAGATGCTTAATGGATGCTTCCTTGAGCCTGTCTCATCACACTGATGAGATTGTGCCATATATGTTGGGTGGCCCTACAATGAATAGGGCATTTAATAAAGAGTTGTGTTTATGTTGAAATGTGTTGATGAATGATTAAATTGTTATTGATAATAAAGGGCCATAGGTGTGGCACCTGGGAGGATGGACCATACAGTCCCACTATGCTTGCACTGGAGGTTTATCTATCCCACTGCTATCTTTACCCATCTCACAGGTATCCCTGCCCATCCCACAGCTATCCTTACCCGTCCCACAGCTATTACCCATCCCAAAGGTATCCCTGCCCATCCTACTGCTATCCTTACCCATCCCACAGCTATTACCCATTCCAAAGGTATCCCTGCCCATCTCACTGCTATCCTAACCCATCCCACAGCTATTACCCATCCCTAGGCTTCCGTGGAGCATCTGCTTAACATCCTTGCTACGTCCTCTCCCCGTCCGTTCCTTTCTGTTGTTGTCCGCTCTGTTTATGCAAATTTGGGGCACTTTTGAGAGCGGATAACAACAGATGGAACATTTTCTCATCCGCTGTGTCCTTTTTACATACTTTTTGCATCTGTCAGCCGATGTGACAGGGCCTTAAGATGTTTTATTCACCAACAGGATAATTGGACTGACCTTCTTCCTTTTGCATAGATAGCATAAAATAACTCAATCCATAGTCGCACGGGGTTCACCCTATTCCAGGTAGCCATGGGCCAATAACCCCCTGCCGGACCTACCCACCAAAGATCCTGAAATCCTCTCCCTTAAGGAGTGGATGGATAACTTACAAGCCATGTGGCCAGTGGGAAGATTATCTTTACAGGAACCTAGAACAGTTTACAAAACTCAAGCAGACAAAAAATGTTGCAAACCTAAACCTTTCAAGATTGGGGACCGTGTATATTTGTTCACAAAATTCTTAAATTCATTACAACCCTCTAAAGAAATTAGGACCAAAATTCATTGGCCCATTCCCCATCTCCAGAATTATTAACCCCGTGACAGTAGAGCTTCAACTTCCAAAAACACTTAGACAGATTCATCCAGTATTTCACTGTAGCTTGATCAAACCAGAGATCACTTCAAACCTCAGACCCCCCCCTTCCCACACCTCCAACCCCCATTATGGTACATGGAGAACAACATTTTGAAATTAAACATATCCTTGGTTCACGCACTCACTGTGGATCCACACAATATTTAGTAGCTTGGAAACACCTTCCTTCCTCAGAAAATGAGTGGGTAGCCAAACAACATGTAAAAGCATCTACATTACTATGTAAATTCTTCCAAAAATACCCTGATTAACCATCCTGAATTGCAAACGTAATGCATGATTTTTGTTTTTTTCCAGGTAGACTATCTGTTTTTTAAGGAGGGCAGGATGTCAGATCCGTGTATCTGTCATTTCTTCAGTGGAAGAAGAAAAGGGGGTGGGGAGACTGATAAAGAAATCCTTTCTTGATGTAACTTGAATATATTTAATTTTATATCAAATTTGTATAACCCACACATGACACAATGGAGGGAGAAAAGCCAGATGGCCAGAACTATCACCTATGAGAGGCACAGCCAGGAGATGAGAAGATCAAAAAATTCCACGGTGAGATGTGTCCTGGAAATCTCTTGAAAAGTTCGTTCCTTACAAAAGTGGTGGGGAGGAATTAACATACTGGCTTTTGTTTCACTAAATACACATCGAGATCAGGGGAGGGGTTCTAAATTCCCTTATGTATCCCTGTATGCCTGAGAGACCTCAGATGCTGCTTTGAACTCCTATAGGAATTATCTCATCTCAATGAAGGATTCCTTTTTGATACGTTTTGATATGTTTTCAGAAGTTCATTCTCGTTGAGTGAATGGGAAAAGTTCTGTAGCCTGATACTATTCCTGTTAGCTTGGTGTCATTGCAAATTTGACGAGTTCCCCATCTATCCACTTGTCCAAGATATTGATTAAGATGTTGAAGAGTACTGGGCCTAAAACAGAGCCTTGAGGTACCCCACTGCATACATCCCTTCATATAGATGCAGTTCTATTGTGTTGAATATGGTTGGTCAGCCAGTTACAAATCCATCTGGTGTTGATGCTGTCTAACCCCCTTTTTTCTATCTTATCAAGTGGTAGGTTGTGGTTTACTTTATCAAATGCCTTACTAAAGTCCAAGTAAATTATACTGACAGCATTCCTCTGGTGAACTAATTTTGTCACTTTGTCAAAGAATGCAGTAAGGTTAGTCTGGCATGATCTGTTTTAACAAACCCATTGCAAGGACCAGCCTCTCCCCCCCCTTCCAAATATAAGTATGAACTCTTGAAAACTTTGTATTTCAAAAGGAATATTTTTATTGAAGAGGAGTAAAGCAGGTCAAAATTCAAAGCAGGATCTGAGGCCCCTCGGGCCATGCAATTATGATAAAGGGAGTTAGAAACCCTTCCAATATGGATTCCACCAATCTGCAGGTGTGAAGATGTTATTTTACAAGCGCTTCTGGGAAAGCAGATAAAGGAAGGTTCCCAGGCTGTCTTCTGGTGTTGCAATCCACATGGCCCCTTCTCCCCCAAGAGGTGAGAATTTTTGGGAAGAATCCGAGAGGCAAAGAAATAAATATATCAAATCCAACCCCCCTCCTTTCTTCCACTGAAGAATGGCAAATAAATGGACCTGACTGTTGTAACTATGTATCATTTATATGTTTGCAAATGTGTATCAATACAACTATGTATCATTCAGGCATTTGCAACATTGTATCATTCACGTGTAATCATTGAACTTCTGTCTCCTCAGTGACCTTTTACAGGGCACGTACAGAGACAAGGAGTCAAGCATTCACTTTGAGATTACATCGACTGGCATGCAGCTTTGTAAGGAATGTCTTGATCAAATTGTAGATCGTGCCATCTTGTCTGACTTGGTATTTTGCCTTATCTAAGCCTTGCATATCCTGCCTGACCTGGGCTTGACCTAGGCTCTGAATAAACAATGATAGTGACCCCCCCC
>BLBF01000031.1:16207-46665 GCA_015471245.1 Laticauda colubrina
TAATAAAAGAGCTTGTACCCAGCCATTCTGGGCGCACTCATCCCGAGAAACTTCGTCTCCTGTCGTTTTTCTCTCCTTCGCTCCCTATCATGAGACGCCCATCTGATGCGGGATAGCAGATACCGCATTCTGACACCCATGTTGGCTTTTGGTTATTACTTTGTTTGCTTCTAAGTGTTTGCTGATTCATTGCTTGATTGTCTTTTCCAGAATCTTCCCTGCTATTGAGGTCAGGCTGATCAGTCTGTAGTTTCCTGGATCTATTTTTTCCCCCTTTTTTGAAGATGGGAACTATATCAGCTCTTTTCGAGTCCTCTGGCAGTTCCCCAGTGCTCCAGGATTTTTGAAAGATACACTTCAGTGGTTCTGAGATCTTACCTGCCAGTTCTTTCAGAACCTTGGGGTGTAATCCATCCAGTCCTGATGATTTGAACTCGTCTAGGGTAGACGAGTGTTCATTTTCTTCCCTATTTTAACTTGTGTTCCTATTCTGTTTTTTAGTGTTATTGTTTTTATTTATTTATAAATGTAGTTATTTATTCATTCATTTGACTGTCAATCTCAAATTCATGACTCTGGAAGTTAATAACAATTAAAAATTATGCAAAAACATTGACCAATATAAGCATGCAATCAGAACTGAGGTAAAAAAAACAACAGAAAATTAACACAAACATTATATGGGCTCCGATAAAATATTAGGTCTGCAGTGTGGACTTCTCTTTATGGGTAACAGGTATCCAAAGCATAGCAGGAAAGCTATGAACAATATGGCTAAATCTCTGTGGATGGATTCCATTCTCCTGTATGAGGTTGGTCATGACAAAGTGAAAAGGGGGAAAATGAGCAACTGTGTGTGCAATAGAGAATACCAAATACCAAGTGTTGGAATCTATGGAGCTCTGTTGAGTCCCCAGTATACTAGTTCATCCCATCTACATGAGTAGAAGTGACTCAGTGCCCCCAACAATAGAGACAAAATAAACAAAGTGCAAATCACATTCAAAAACATTTTGTGTAAGTCTATCAGTGATTCATTATGTCTTTGAACCCACAATATTTCTATTGACCCAAGGATTCCCTTGGTTTTATTTGTGATAGTCTCAAAACAAAGATATTTTAATAAGGAATAAAACAAAAAATGAAGGAAGGAAATGTAAGGCAGAAGATTATTCTGTGCGCAAGCATTTGGAAAGTAGGAAAAGAAAGGGAGCTAGGGAGGAAACAATTCCAAAAAGGAAGGCAAGTATACACGTCTGTCAACAAGGCTTGCATTTTCTGCACAGATGGGAAAGGTGAGAAGCACAACAGTCAATAATTGCAAACCATTGGAATCTGGACTGGAACTTGCTATGTCAGCTCCAGCAATGGCTGAGAGTGGCATAGAAGATGGGCAAAAATGAAGAAAGGAAATGTTATATTAAGCCTGACTTGTTAGTTTGACAGCAGCCTCTTGGTCTCCAATCCAAACGTGCTTCACATTACTGCCTTGTAACCATTTTCCATGTGGATATTGCAGCTTTTGATTTTAGCAAAAAAAAAAAACAAAAAACCTTGTCTTATCTGTGTAGCTTAAATAAGAACAGCCTATACCTGTTCATACAGTATAACTCTTCTAGGCCCAGATCTTCCCACCATGCGATTTGGGAGCACTGACTAAAAGGAGAAGCTGCTTCTTAGTGTGCACCCTTCTTTTTGATGGCGGGCATTACCACTGTACTACAACTGACGCAGCAGATAGCAAACAAGAACTAGAAGCAAAGCAGAGTTCACTTTCCCAGCCGCCGGAAGCTGCCTTTCTGTATGCTTGAAAGGATACAACAGGAAGATATCCCATTGCTCTATTTTTGATCTTTCGTCAATAAAGGGAGGCGATGGGGGGAACTAATAGCCCCACCCAGTGGCGACTCTATCTACATACCTTCTCTTCCCTTGACTGGAGAGTGCAGCCATACGACTAAGGCGTGTTCTAGCCGGCGTGAGTGGATGAGAGAAGAAGCGTGTTCGTGGGGGGCTCACAGGCATAGAAAAAGATCGCGGTTAGATTTTCGTTCCCCATCATGGCATCCAAGTGCCCCAAGTGCGACAAGACTGTCTACTTCGGTGAGTCTTTTTCTCCTTTGTATTATTGTATTTCTCGGGTGTGTATCTCCTTCTCTCGTGTTTTCTAAATCCTGCAATTTAGAGATTTGAGTATTCTACCCCTTAGTGATGTTTCGCTCTTTTTCAATGACACATTACAGTTCTCTGCCCTGGCTGAGAAACTGCCTTCTGGAGCGCCGAGACTATGTTGGGAGGGTTGGAAGGGGGGTCAGCCTTCGTTCCAGGGAGCGATATGTAACTCAGTTTCTTTCCACTCTCAAAAGTGCATCTCTAAAATAAATGTTATTGATTATATAGAAAAAATATATATTTGGGTTCATTGTGGGAACCCAAAGATCAGCCAGTGTAGGTGGTATCTCAGTTCCCTTTGTTATCTATCATCACTCCTCTCATCACTTTGAGATATTTTCCAGTTGATGACTGAGATGCCCTTAAACCAAAACCAGGTCTTTCTAGGGAAGTGCATTATGATTTTCCTAAACCCTTGTGGATTAAGGTTAAAGGTTTTTAATTTGCAGAGGATGCAGGTTTTAATTTGCAGAGGATGCAGGTAGAAAACTTATTAAAAATCAAACAATTCATCTGTTTCTCTAGCTGCTTCTTCCAAGAAGTTAGGAGTGGTTCAAATTCCCCTCTTCAGCCATTTCCATTTATTATATATTAACCCCACCCAAGGCTATTGCTGCATTTCTATGGTGTCCATGTCAGCTTCAGTCATGGTAAAAAATAGAACTTCAATTTTCATAACCAATATTAATCCCAGAAGTTACAGACAAACAGAAATATCATCGAAATGCTCTACTTGGAAATTTCTTAAAAATGTATGGCTGGTAGATGTTGGAAACACAACAGAGAGCTCCAGAAATTCTTCTGCCCCACACATACTTTTCTCTCTCCCTCCCTCTCCCTCTCCCCCACCCTCTCTCTATATATTTAAAAATTCTCTTCCTTTCCATATTTATTCCAGGACCTGTTAACTACCTTCCAAGAAGGAAAACTTTTATCTAAATAAGTTCTGTGTCATAATCAAAATACATTACTATTTTTCTCACTTAGACTAGTGCTGCTGTTGGGTTAGTAGCATATTTGATCAGTTACTGTTCTTGTTTAAGATAAAGCATATTAAATGGGAAGCTGCTCTACTAGAAGGACCAGCTCAACAATTATCTATTCTACTGGAACAGAGCTTTGTTTTCATATATGACCTTAAATATTTCAGGGGACATTGGTTGGAAGGAAATGGTCAACTTAAGCATGAAATGGTTAACTTAAGCAGTTTGGTCTAGGAGTTAAGGCACTTGGCTGGAATGCAAGAGACCATGAGTTTAAACCCCATCTTGGCCATTAAACTCAGCTTGTTTGGGTAACCTTGGACTAGTCACTGTCTCAGCCCAACTCACCTCACAGGGTTGTTGTAGGGAAAATAGGAGGAAGATGTATTGGATATGTTTGGTGCCTTGAGTTGTTTGTAAAAATAACAGAGACAGGAAATAAATTCTGTGCAGGTACAGGTAAGACAATAGTTGGTCATCTTGTTGCACCTTTACAAAAGCATCTGTTACTGGTCTGTTCCCATTCTTTTTGTTGGAAGCAGCTTCTGTGTGTAAAGATGAGAAACATACAATGTTTGTAAGATTGAGAGCGGGTGGGTTTTTATACATTCTTTGGAGCTTTGTGATTGACATGCTGTTTCTTTGTAAGAATATGTCTATTTTAATGGCTGTTGCCAAATTCCTATGGGGTTATGTAGGGGTCATGGCTGGCTCTACAGGCAAAAGGGGTAATGCAAATCCTAGGTGTTTGTCTGAGATAATCTTGTCAGTTTGGACTCCTTGCCTATTGCTTATTTAGGATTTCTGGCTGTTCTTTGCTTATGACAAAGCAAATTGTCTAATTGACCCAGTTTTTCTGAATTAATACAAATTCTCTATCCCTAAAATCTAGCCTCTTCAAGAGATTATAATAGAATAACTGGGGCTGGAAGGGACCTTGGAGGTCTTCTAGTCCAACCCACTGCTTAGGCCGGAAACCCTATACCATTTCAGATAAATGGTTATCCATTTATCTCTTCTTAAAAACCTTCAGTGTTGAAGCATTTACAATTTCTGGATGCAAATTGTTCCACTGATTAATTGTTTGGTCAGGAAATTTATCCTTAGTTCTAGGTTGCTTCTCTCCTTGATTATAGTTTCCATCAGAGGTAGCATTAAGCAGGTTCTGACCAGTTCTGGAGAATCGGTAGTGGAAATTTTGAGTAGTTTGGAGAAGGGGCACATACCACCTCTGACAAGAGATTTTACAGTATCCTTCTCCTGCCATGCCTACTAAACCATGCCCACAAAACTGGTAATAAAAATATATATTGAATCCCACCACTGGTTTCCATCCCTTGCTTCTTGTCCTGTCCTCAGGTGCTTTGGACAATAGGTTGACTCTTCTTTGTGGCAGCCCCTGAGATACTGAAATATTGCTATCATGTTACCCCGACTCCTTCTTTCATTAAACTAGACATACCTGCAACCATTCTTTATATGTTTTAGCCTCCAATCCCCAAACATCTTTGTTGCTCTTCTCTGCACTCTTTCCAGAGTCTCAACATCTTTTTTATATTGTGGCGACCAAAACTGATTTCCAAATTTGGCCTTACCAAGGCATTATAAAGTGGTGTTAAAACTTTACATGATCTTGATTCTATCCCTCTGTTTATGCAGCCTAGAACTGTGTTGGCTTTTTTAGCAGCTGCTGCTCATTGCTGGCTCATATTTACTGCAAATGATTGTCCACTAGGACACCAAGATCCCTCTCATAGTTGCTACTATTGAGCGAGGTACCACATATACTGTACCTGTGCATTTTGTTTTTCTTGCCTAAGTGTAGAACCTTACTTTTTTCACCATTGAATTTCATTTTGTGAGATAGCACCCAATGTTCACGTCTGTCAAGATCCTTCTGTATCTTAAGCCTATCTTCTGGAGTGTTGGCTATTCCTGCTAGCTTGGTGTCATCTGCAAATTTGATGAGTTCCCCATCTATCCCCTTGTCCAAGTCATTGATCAAGATGTTGAAGAGTACTGTGCCTAAAACAGAGCCTTGGGGTACCCCACTGCATACATCCCTCCATATAGATGCAGTTCTATTGAGGATTATACGCTGAGTACAGTTGATCAGCCAGTTACAAATCCATCTGGTGTTGATGCTATCTATCTTATCAAGTAGTAGGTTATGGTCTACTTTATCAAATGTCTCACTGAAGTCCAAGTAGATTATAGCACTCCTCTGGTCCACTAATTTTGTTACTTGTCAAAGAATGCAGTAAGGTTCGCTTTTGGTTATTACTTTGTTTGTGTTTAATTTATGTTTTACCGACAAAGAAATAAAGGGAGATTAGTATAGATCTATTTCAAGCTATTTAGCTCTCATCAGCTAGCCATACCTTTCTGGGATTCTGGGTAACCAGGGCTACTTACATATTAGGTAGATGATTAACCCCTAAGCCACAGGTCCTCCTCAACTTGTTGGCTGTACAAATTGTTTTTTTTTAAAAAAACAGGGCAACCTGGTCTACCCAACTATGGGACAGAGCTTACTGTTCTGCTTTCACCTTTCAGCCCCAATCCAAGAGCCTTCACAGGCTCTGTCAAACTTCACAGGCTCTGTCTGTCTCGTGACAAACTATATCAGCTCTTTTCCAGTCCTCTGGCAGTTTCCCAGTAGTCCAGGATTTTTGAAAGATATAGTTCGATTGTCTGAGATCATGTCGGCCAGTTTCTTCAGAATCATGGGATATAATCCATCTGGTTGTGGTGATTTGAACTTGTCTAGGGTGGACAGGTGCTCACCATTTTCTTCCCAATTTTAACTTGTGTTCCTAATCTATTTTTTGCAGTGCTGTTTTTGACAGGTTGGACTGTTTTCCTTCCCTTTGTGTAAAGAGGAATGCAAAAAACAAGTTAAAGAGTTCTGCTTTCTCCCTGTTGCTTGTCACTTCTTGCTACTTTTTCCAACCAAAGGACCAATCATTTCTTTGACTTTTTTCTTGTTTTTAACATGTTGAAAAAAGCTTTTTTTGTTATTCTTTTACTTTTGTCACAAGCCCTAGTTCATTATGAGCCTTAGCTTTCTCACTTCATCTTTGCAGGTTTGGGCTATTTGCTGATATTCGACCTTAGTTATGTGCCCCTCTTTCTACTTTTTATACTTGTCGTTTTGTCTTTCAATTTATCAGAGAGTTCTTTCTGTAACTATGCTGGTTTCTTTTGAGAGCAATTATTTTTATTCTTCATTGGTATTGTGTTGAGTCGGCTTTTATAATCCCACTTTTCAAAATTTCCCAAGCTTTTTGAGTTGCTTTCCCCTTGAGGATTCCATGGAATCCTTCCCAAACTCTATTTAAATTAGCTCTTTTAAATTCTAAGACTCTAGTTTGACTGTTCTATTGCTTGTGCTTGCAAAATGTTGAATTCCAATGTTGCGTTATCAGTTCCCCGCAAGGTTCCTGTAGCTTCAACACCTTCTATCATTTCATCTCTGTTAGTGAGAATTAAGTCCAATATGGCTGATCCTTTGTTCCCTTCTCTACTTTTTGGAAAACGAAGTTGTCTTCAAGCTTTTGCTTGAGGCTGTTTTCCTATGGCAGGAAAACTGGGCTGCTACTGGGGCTGCCTTTGTTAAGATTTTTTTCTCCTTTTCTCTTTTAGGGGAAATATTCTATCCTGCATCTTTTTAATATTAAGAATAAAGAATATTTTAATCGGGGGGGGGAATCCAAATATGAGTAGAACTGTGATGTTGCATATGTGAATAAAAATGAATAGAAGATATGAAGAAAGAGTAACTAAAACTGGGATTTTATTAGACTGGGCATCTAAATGTTCCTTAGTAATTAGATATTTCTAATGAATAACAATCTTGATTCGTTTATACTCTGTGTTATTAGTTGTTATGATAGAAAAATTCAATTTAAAATGTTTTCCATGTTTTCAAAATGGAACGAAGGGGTAGTACACAATAATCCTAATCGCATTTACTGAAAAATCTACCCCATACTCTTCAAGAGGAAAACATCAAGATGAAAACATGCAATTGGCTATTTAAATAGATTCTCTAATGTGGAGAAGGCGGAGCCTCATCTCGGTGCTACAGCTGCGATCTCGGGGCTCTGAGATCGCAGCTGATATTTTCACCCCTGGTCGGTCCTAACGGACCTAAACCGTCCCGTAGAGACGGGGATTGTGAAGGGCACAGTCCCAAGATCCCAGAGATATCGCAAAATCTCTGGTTTGATCCGGGAGAAGCCCTTTTGCTGGCGGTGAAAAGGCAGCCTCCAAAGCTGCTGAAGTCGGGACAGCTCCGAAAAGAAAGAGGCTGGAGAGAGGGTGTGTCGGCTGGGTGAGAAACTTCCTTTTGTATTGCAAATTGGCTGAGACCTGAAAGGATATCCTGAACAAAGAAGAAACCTTTATTTTTCTTTGACTGGAATCTCCTTGAGCGGCGTTTTTTAAAGTGATGTCAAATTGAGGCTTGGATTCTTTCCTTACTATTTTTTTCTCTGAGGAGTTTAATGTGATTTTGTAGCTAATCAGATTGAATTTTTTTCTTATATATATTTTTATGCTTCTTTTGATTTTTTAATTTTCTTTAGGATAGAGGCCCCCTTTGTTTGTTTTTTTCCCTCTGAGTTTTGTATACATTACTTTTCTTTTTGGCTGAGGGGGGAAAAAAGTATTAAGAGACTGTGCAACACTGCCAACTAGAGGCTTGAAAATATTTTATTTGAACTGGGGAGAAATGTATAAACACTCCTTCTCAAGGACATTTTAATGTGATAAGATGGAGGGAGAGCACAGAAAAATATTATTACAGGTGTTTTCCTGGACTCTTATCAATGTTTCAACACTTGAGGCTTGGCTTTGAAGCTGCTGGAGAAGACAGTCATAATAAGAGCCTTGGATAAATAAACAAAGTGCAGTGTGCAGTCCATATATATATATATATATACTTGTGAAATCTCTACTCACCAGCCTTTTTGTATATTTCAATTCTAGTAATATTTTTATTTTTTTTATTTTATCCTTCTTCTTCCTTGGCTTTGGGCCATTTTTATTATTGGATTTTTCCATTTTGGATCATAATTGGCTACTCTATCAGATGGACTGAAGGTTTAAAAGAATTTGAAGTTTTTTGAAGCATTAAAGTGGAAAAAAGGGGAAAAAAAAAAGAAGAAAGTGTGAAATGAAATAGACTGTGTGTATTTGGATTGTTTGCTGACTTTGGGACTTCTGGAAACTTTTATTTGAATGATTAAAATCATTTGGATCGCTTGAATTTTTTTTCTTTTTTTCTTTTACAATGGCATTACTTATGGATGAACTGAAAATGGAATTTATAAAATATAAACAAGAGAAACAAGAAGGGAAGGATTCTTTTGGCTCTATTTTTAATTTTTTAGAAATGGCAATTTCTACATATGAGAAACTACAAGAACAAGAAGATTGGGATGAAGAAGAAACCATCCTTAATGAACAAGCAACTTTATTTGGGGAAGAAAGGGGAAAGGGGAGAAAGAGAATGGAGAATTTAAGACTTAAAAAAACAACCAAAAAAGGGAAAAACAAGGTGAAAAGTGGACACAACATCAGAAAGCAACAGAAAAGAGGAATACACAAGAAGGTGGAGATTAAGAGACAAGGGGGTAAAAAGGGTAGAGTGGAGAAGCAAGGGAGGAAAGAAGGGAAGAGAAGTTACAAAGGTTTGAAACAAGATGTAAAGAAACAGAATTTATTTAGAGATAATGGGTAAACATATAACTGAAAAAGAGATTCTGCAAAGATACATAAGATTGTGTTGTTGTATTTGTATTTGAAATAATGTTAGAAAATTGGAATAATATATGATTATAAAATGGGACAAAATATTTAATGTAACTTAGCGAAATTTTTTCTTTTTAAATAAAAATAAATGAAATCAAATATGAGGGAATTGAATTAAAGAAAAATGGGAACATTGTTATTGTTTAATATTTTAAAATATAAGTGAAATAGGGGGAAGTAATTAAGTAAAATCTATAAGTGTTCCCATAGAAGCATGATACTTATTTAGAAAGGATTGTGTAAAATGTTTAAGACTTAAATGAATATTAATTTGAATGATATAACTTTAATTGCTATGGATTGTTGTTTTAATTATATTATATTTTTTAAATATAGTTTCAAAATATTGAGTTTATCTTTAGAATGTACTACGCAGAATCCGAATGAAAATTATGTGTCATGTTAAGCTTTAAAACTAGGGGAGGGATAAGTATGACAAGGTATTATACTCCAATCAGTCATTACAGAAGAAACTTTGTGTTAATGAGAAAAGATAAATAGCTAGCTGAAATAGAACAGACAAAGGATATAAGTATAATGATTTAAATTGAGATGAAATACATATAATAGAATTAAGAGAGTGAAAAGAGAGGAGAAGCTATATAGAAAATGCAAAATAATAAATAAGAAATGGAATGTTATTTAAAAGTAAGCATGAACTTGAATTTATCTCTGTACAAAAAGATGTAACTCGGGATCAAACTGCCGTCCAAAAAGATATTTTATGTTTTTTATGTTTTGTGTTTGTTTGTACATGTTTGTTTGTTAAAAATTAATAAAATTCTTTATAATAATAAAAAAAAAATAGATTCTCTAATGTCTTCAAATTTCAAACATTTATCGAACATTCATAGTTGCAGAATGTTTGCTAAACACTGGTCTAAGCTTTCATGGATTCTTTGTTGATATTCTTTAGCTAGGGATGGGATTGAGTAAGCAGTCAAGTATTTATTTTAAACTGCTAATCTTTTTCCTGCTTTTATCAAAGGAACATTGCTATCTTTTGTTCAAAAACAGATGCATTGGTCCAGAATGTGGTTTGGTTGGTGCTGCATAATAAATCGGCCTGATTCTTTTCTTTATTCTGACAGTCTTTGTTCTAGGTATTGTTGGCTGATTGTGGAGAATCTAGGAAAACAATCTCTGTTCACCAATTTATTTTTTAATAGAATTGATAGAAATTGCTTTCTTACATTCAGCTAAACATCAGTTATATTTTGATCATCTGTTATACACAATTCCTTTTTCTTTCCTGGAATTGGTTAAGTTTGATAAATGTGACAACACAATGCTCAGTTTTCCAAACCCTTCCTGTAACTGAATTGTATACAACCCAATGTGCTTGTTTCATTTTCACCATTTTCAAATAGTCATATTAAGGAAGATAGTTTTTTTTTTTGTTTAAAGTTATATTCAGGAGTGGTTAAGTTTTTGATGAAATATTTCTACATATTTCCATTCTGAGAATACTCTTGAACATAAAATAAGTATATTCATAGCATTTTCCTCTACTGAGTCCTTTTGGAATCATTCCTGCAAAAAATATATATATATGGAAAATATAAAAATCAAAACTGAAATTCTGCATGAATAATAAGAGACATCTTTCAGCAGTTATTGGTCTGGTTCAAATATAACAACATTGTATAAAGACTGTTTGTCCATATGTAGCAGAAGAACACACTTTGGACTGAGGTTAATAACTGTGGTTACACATATGAGGCCAATTTACATTCCATCATTTATTGGATTTTGATTATTACATTGAAAACAAATAAAATCAGATGGATTTTTATAGATAAATTTCATCTTATTTTGAATGTTTTATTTACATTAAAAAGAGTTTCTGGGATGTGTATGACTCAGCATAAAGACAAACCCACCCACCCCCGGAATCAGGCAATTTGGGGTTCCTATCATCTTGCTCAAAGAAAGAGATGTGTGTCCCGCTCCTCAACAGAGCTTCATCTCCATTTTGTAGCTTTTATATCAAGAGGAATGCAAAGAAAACCAACCATGTGCTGCAACATTTTAAATTTTGTATATTAAATTCATTTTTAAAAGGTTATTTGGTATATAGATTCTGCTAAGCAGTACAATTGAATGTTTCTTAAGATACTCTTTCAAAATCATAAGGGTGCTCTTTTGGTTAAAAAAATTTCTTGAACAGAGTACCGTGGAAACAAGTCTGATGACAGCTGCTACACTTCCTCTATTGCCATCTTCATTGAAAACCCTGAGAACTAAATAAAAAATGTAAGAGAGAAGTCAATATGTAACAAATGTGTGTGAGAGACTGATTTATGCATCTCTGAAATGTCATAAGAAATGTGTAGGCTTTTTCTAAATTGTTCTCCAAAAGCAAGCTTGATAAAACCTTTTGAGCAGATAGCAATTTTTACCCACTTCTTGTTCACATATACAAATGGTTGAAAGTTGAGAAACTGGATCTTTGTAGCTATGCATATCTCTCATAAGTCTCAGCTTTTAAAGGCTTCTTCCCTGTGCTATATAGCTAGCTAACTGCAGAGAGTACCTGGATCCCACAAGCATCCATTCCCAAGCGAGGGGACAAATGATTTATTTGTGCTGACCTGGCTTTCACTAATTGATGTAAGTTCTAAAATAGATGTTTAAATTTGAACTTTTGCCAAATGTAATACACCTATGTTATATTCTTCCCTCCCCCCCTCTGGTTAATGAACATTTTAGTGCAATGCTCTTTGGAAACATTATCAGTACTGTATCAATTATCATATGTTGACAGCTGAGACAGTATTATCTGGATGTTCTGTGAAATGAACAGATGAAGTACATTAAAGGTATGATATAAAAACAGCTTTAAATAGGATCTTTCCACACTTGTATCCAAGTGTGACAGAAGCATGCAGTGATTGGCAACAACTTTTTCCATGATACACAAAAAGTATACTGATGTTTTTGAACTTTAGTGCTGAAGAAAACCTTACAGATAGTCCTGGATTTGTAACCATTTGCTTAGTGTTTGTTCAAAGATATGATAGTACTGAAAAAATGGACTTATGATCTGTGCCATAGGTTACAGTTTTTATAGTGCCCTTGCAGTCATGTGATCAAAATTCAGGTGCTTGGCAGCCTGCCCGCACTTAGGACTACAGGAGATCCAATTCCCCCTACCCACATCATCACCACCAGCACCAGCACTATCATTCCATATCTGCCTTTTGAGCACTTTGTACCTTGCCTTGCTGAGCTGCAAACACTCTCAGAATTGCAAAGGTCTGGGGTTGCTCGTCCACCCCAGTGACCCCCAACGCTATCCCAGGCACAATCCCATACATTTGTTACATATTGACTTCTCTCTTACATTTTTTATTTAGTTCTCAGTGTTGGAAAATGGCAACAGAGAAGTTTAATAGCTCAGCTCTCTCTGAGCTGGGCTGTGATTGGATCCAGGGACAAACAAAAGCTTAAAGCATCCCTGAGCAACAGCAGTACAATACAGCTCTTTGCAGAAAACTGTTGCATGAGTCTGCCAAAATGCCCCTTTGCATCACTGCCACCTTTTTTATCTCTCAGTCCAAGGAAACAGAAGTCCATGTAGGGAGGCTGCATTTACTCTGTTAGCAAGATCCAGTCACATGCTTGTTGGTTGTGAACAACACTTCAAAGTCTTTCTTCCGAATTGGAGGGTTAGATGTGGGAGGCAGAGTGGAGAAAGCATGGAGTTCAGACTCCTATTCAGTTTGCCTTGTTCTTTATCACACACCCCTTCCTTTGGTGGCAGATGTTTTAAGGGGTATTTTTTTAAAAAAGCAAAAGCATCCATTTAGATTAACAGCTGGGGCAGTGAGGTGGGAACACTGCTGTGTTTATCTTGGAAAAACCCAATAGATGAATGAGGGTTAGGAAGAGAGATAAGGAGGTGCACGGCAAAGTCAGACCCCAGTTTGCCTCAGTTCTGATGGACTCTTTCCTTACAATTCCCAGGCAGTTCCAATTTATGGGTCCAGCTGAGATAACTTTTAGGTGCACCATGGTTCTCCTCCATGCTGCATCGAGAGCCTAGGATGGGTTGACTCCTTCCTATGATGTCATTTATCCTTCCTATGAGTCTGTATTAAGATATAAAAGCCAGTCCCCGGGAGAGACCCCAGCTTTTGACTCAGCTCCTTTCAGTCAGTAGCTGTATCTCTGAAAGCCTTCTGTTAGATAGCAATCAGCAGTGATCTTCAGTACTTTTTTTTCCTCACTTCAAGCAGCTCCCAGGGATCCGGGCAGCTGCTCTTCCAGAAAAGCAGGGCTCTCTCTCCTGCAACGTTGGGAGCAGCGTTGCCAGAGCACTGTTCAGATAAGTTGGGCAGCATCTGTAGACCTCCCCCACGCCTGCAGTTTGAACGGTTGTAAAAAGTGATCGGCAAACCGATAACAGCACCAGCCAGCTGATCTTGCGGCCGGAGGCTGCCCTTTCCTTTGCTGACTTCGCTCGGGACTCTTTATAGTCTAAGGAGAGATTCCTCGATCTCAGAGCCTATTTCTCCTAGTCAGCAGCTATCTTGGATTGAAGCCTTCCACCACGAGTTGAATGGCCATTTTGTAAACCCAGGAGCCAATTTATACCCTAAGGAGCTTAATACAAAAAAATTCCAAGCAGTTTCTTTCCATTGCAAGAGCCTTTATTCTACAAATGGAGCAAGATAAGGCCCAGGAAGGGCTTTCCCCCCCAGTGGAACAGTCTCTTAAGCCCAATAAGAGGAAAAGACATAGGCAATGCACCCAATCAATCCAGAGGAAGGTGGCTGCTAAAATCAGAGTTAAGGCTCTAGCCTCTAAGAAGGCAACTCAGGCTGAATTGAGGGCAGAGAAGCTCAGACATGCGGTCCTGGAGAGACAGTTCAATAGAACTATTCAACAGAAGCGAGTGCAACGACAGCATGTTTCAGGTGATACCTGTAGGCCCCAGCCAAGCCCTTCCAGGGGAAGAGAAGTTATCTATGAGCCTTTCCATCCTCCATCCTGGTCTCCTGAGGCTCTTGCAGTACAATCAGAACCTCAGGATCTAAGCAGATCTGGGTCTTATTTCCAACAGGCTTCTATGCTCTATGCTCCTCCCCCTCCCTCCAGGCCTCGAACCTCCCCTCAATCTAGGCCTGAAGCCACCTTCACTCCCACAGCAGTGGGCCTTCAGCCTTCTGCCTCTACCTTTGAGCATAGACCAAAGGATATCCAAGATGTTGTCTCATTGGCCATTAGGCAGTGATTGGCTATAGACTTCAAGCAAATTCTTCAACCTTTGGAAAGGGTTCAGGCCCTTCTCCCTTCTCAATCTATAAGTTCCTTGCCTGATCACCATGATTTACACAGGCCCCAGGACCTCAGGGTTCATTCTTCTCTACCAGAATGGGAGGAGGTTGATGAGGAAGGAGGGGCTTCACCATCTGAACACAGTTATTCCTCTCGTTCAGAGCGTGAAGAGGGCGAGATTTTTGACTGAAATCTTTCAGAGGAAGAGGATTCTTGCCCAGAGCAGACATCCTCTGCATTGGTCTTCAAACCTTCTTTCTTCAGGCCATTAATCAGCAAGGCCTTGGTCACTGCCAAGCTGTCACTGGAGCCACAAGAAAATCCCTCTAGCCAAGGAGACTCGCTCTTCTCCAAGCCTGTGGCGCATGCAGAGGTTTGCCTTCTCCCACTTTGTTCCTGGCCATGGTCAAGGAACAGTGCGCTTTCCCTTCGGCAGGTCCTCACCCATCTTCTCTGGATAAGCGTTTCTACAACGTCAGCGCAGACTGATGTTTTCTGGCACTTCCACGGAGCCAGAAGATATCATGAAACTGGATGATAAACGTTCTGAACAGACCTTCAAGTGCAATCACCAGGTCACTGCATGGGCTGTTCGGGCTTCAACAGCAGCATCCTTTTTCACGAGGGCATCCATACGGTGGCTGCGCCAACTCCAGAATAGATTGCCTGCTTCTGACCTTCGGTCTCACTTAAGATTATCGAAGCAGTGGAATTCACTGCAGATGCCACTCTCAATTCCACCAAATTTGCATCTAGAGCCATGGCATCTTCAGTAGCAGCAAGAAGACTGTTATGGCTCCGAAATTGGCAGGCGGAATCATGCCAAAATGGAAGCTGGCTTCAGTTCCATTCGTGGGTGATAAGCTTTTTGGCGGTGCTCTGGAACCTTATCGAAACCAGAGATAAACGTAAAATTCTTTCTTCCTTTGGGAAGAAAGCCGACTATTGCCCAGCTCCTTATCACCCTCCTGCATTTCGAGCAGAGACCTCATCCCGCTTCCCCCGCTCTCAGGCCATACTCCCAACACCAAGACCAATGTGCGTAAGCATCTGGCAGACAACAACCTTCGACTAGTAAACGGCCCTTTTTGGGGGGAGGGGGTCGTTCATTCCATCGCTCTAAGTAATCCCTCGTTCTCCCCACCCATTGGAGGTAGCCTAGCCTTCATGCCTCCAAATGGGAGGAGTCAACAACGGGTGCCTGGGTGCTCAGCAGGGTTACAATTGAACTTCCTAACGCCATCCCCAGAAAATTTTTTGATCTGTCTGTCTCTTGGGACATTTCAAGGCAAGTCCTCATGAATCAGGCCATTCAACACCTTCTTGAAATCAGAGCTATTCAACCTGTTCCCCCCTCTCAATGGGGCCGTGGGCTTTACTCTAACCTTTTCATCCTTCCCAAAGCCTCAGGGTGGTGGTGTGTGAGCCATTCCTGATCTAAAATTTCTCAACCAATTTGTAAAATACAGGCGATTTAAAATGCAGACTCTGCATTCTATTTTAGAGAGCGTTCGGGAGAGCGATCTCTCTCTTCCATTGATCTCACAGAGGCTTACCTCCACATCCCCATTTGGCCTCATCATTGCCAATTTCTCCATTTCTGTTATCAGAATACCCATTACCAGTATCAAGCACTTCCCTTCGCCATCTCATCGGCTCCCAGGGTCTTCACGAAGGTTCTGGCAGCAATGATGGCATCTCTGTGTTCTGTTCCAGTGAGGATCCAATGCTACTTGGATGACATTTTGATTCTGTCCTCCTCAATCCATGCGGCCCATCAGGATCTGCAAATTACCCTGTCATATCTCCAGAGCCATGGATTTTCCATCAACACAAAAAGAGCCAGCTCTCTCCTACAACCAAATTGCAACATTTGGGAGCAGTCATCGATACCACATTGTGGCAGGTTTTCCTGTCCCCATCTCGTGGAAAGAGCCTTGCAGAGATCATCAGCCAGATCCAGCAATATCAAACTGTCCCCGTTGCTGCTGTCCAAACTTCTGGGGAAGATGGTTTCCTGTATTGGCATCATCCCGTGGGCTCGGCTCCACTCCCGTCCACTCCAATGGTTCATGCTTCTCTACCAATGAGCAGGAACCAGCCACTCATCCATCAAGGTCTCGCTCCCGCCACAAATCCGGAGATCTCTCAATTGGTGGCATTGCACATCAATCTGGAAGGGATTCCTGTTCAGGGTCCCAGACAGGCTAGTGATAACCACTGATGCCAGCTTCCTGGGTTGGGGTTCCCATATGCAGGGCCAGATAGCTCAGGGCATTTGGTCCAGGTCAGAGCAGACCCTTCCCATAATTTGGCTAGAGCTCAGAGCCATTTTTCTGGCTCTCAAGCATTTCAGGCACTCAGTGACCGGCTCTCATGTTCTCGTCCTTACAGACAACATGGCCGCAAAGGCTCATGTCAACTGGCAAGGGGGGATGAGGTCCAGAGCCCTCATGGGAGAGGCTCTACAGTTGGGGTTATGGGCAGAAAAACACCTGTTGTCGATCTCGGCGGACCACATCTCCGGGGTCGACAACACCCAGGCCGACTGGCTCAGCAGGAGCCTAGTTGACCAGGCAGAATGGTCCATTCCTCCATCTCTATTCAGGGACCTTTCCCTCGGATTCCGAACACTGGAGATGGATCTCTTCTCCACTCCTCAAAAAGCTCAGGTCACCAGATTCTTCACCAGGTTTCCTTGCCAGGGAGCGGAGGGGACCAATGCTCTTCTGTGCGGATGGCCCGAAGGTTTCCTCCCCGCTTCCCATCATTCCAGCAGTAATTCGAAAGATGTTGGAAGAACAAGTAGAGCTCCTCCTCCTGGCACCCTATTGGCCAAGGAGGCCCTGGTTTGCAGACCTGGTCAACCTATCAGTGGCTTCTCCTTGGAGGATCCCAGCCCATCTAATCTTCCTTCATTAGGGGGCTCTGCTCCACCCAGAGCCCCAGTGGCCTAAGTTGACTGTGTGGCACTTGAGCGGCAGCGGCGAGAGAAGTCTGATTTTCCAGAAAAGGTCACCCTCACTATCCTGGTGTCTCGCAAACCTTCTACAAGGCACATCTATAATGCCACCTGGAAGGCCTTTTCTGGATGGTGCCTTAGGGAGGGTCTCTCTTTTGCTTCAGCACAGTTGGCAGAAGTTCTTAGATTCCTTCAGCATGGTCTGGAGAAAGGTTTGGCCCCCAACAGCTTACACAGGCAGGTTGCGGCCCTCTCCTCGGTTCTTTATGGGGTTTGCTTCCTTCCTTATCCCATCACCCTTCAGGTTTTTGAAAGGGGCTTCCAACCTGACCCACCAGTGGTTCACAGGTATCCTTCCTGGGACCTTCATGTGGTCCTTAATGCCCTTACAAAGCTCCCCTTTGAACCCCTTAGAATGATGTCTCTCCGTTTCCTGACTCTGAAGGTACTGTTCCTCGTTTCCATCACTTCAGCCAGGCAGGTATCTGAGCTCGCTGCTGTTTCCATCAGACGGGACCTTTCTTCCTTTCACAATGATAGGGTTGTTCTCTGTCTGGACCCCTCATTTATTCCAAAGGTTAATACCTGGTTTCACAGATCCCAGGACATTGTGTTGCCTGACTTCTGCCCCCTCCCACACCATGACTTAGAGCGCCAGTAGCACACGCTAGATGTAAGAAGGGCTCTTAGAATATAAATTAAGCACAATTCCTCCTTCAGGAAGTCGGAAGCCACGTTTGTTTCCTTTTTCCCTTCTCGCTTGGGGCACAAGGCCTCTTCTACTATTAGCAGGTGGGTCAGATCTTGCATTGAGCAGGCCGACAAAGCCCTTCTGGTTCCCCAAGGTCTGACGGCACACTCTACCAGAAGCGTGGCCACTTCTGCTGCCTAGGCGACCCAAGCATCCTTGGAGGAGATTTGTCATGCAGCCACGTGGACATTCCCCTCTCCTTTCATCAGACACTGCTGTCTGGATGCCTTTGCCTCGGCGACTGCAGCCTTCAGCAGATGGGGGCTTCAACGAGTGGTTCAGCAGTTGGTGTGATGAGCCAGACGAGGATCCGCCCATGGACATGCAAGCTTTGGTATGTCCCATCCTGGGCTCTCGATGCAGCATGGAGGAGAATGGGCGTTGGTAGAAGTTACTGTGGACGCCCTTTTTATCTATGCTGCGAGAGAGCCCAGCCTCTCCCTTGATTCGACCAGAGAGGGTAAGATGTATTTCTGTATTCATTTTGTGCTTTCAGAGACACCTTTCAGTCTGTCAAGTATCTTTGCCAAAGCTGGGGTCTCTCCCAGGGGCTGGCTTTTATATCTTAATACAGACTCAACTAAATGATGTCATAGGAAGGAGCCAACCCATCCTGGGCTCTCTCACAGCATAGATAGAAAGGGCGTTCATGGTAACTTCTACCAACGCCCATTCTGGGCTTGCTCGCTGCCCTATAGGGCAGGTGTAAAGTCACCAAAAGGGCAGAAGTGGATGGGGAGATAAGTAATGGGGAGGAATTGCAATGTCCCCATGATTGTGTGAGCGGACTTCTAAGTACCCAAATTTTTATCACAAAACTCAAGGACTGCAATAGCTGTAACTTTGGGCATGGGTCATAGATTCCTTTATTCAGGGCCACCATAAAGTCACCAAATGGTTGTAAGTAAAGGACTATCTATAGCTTTTGCTGCATATACCAATATCTTCATTATAAATGTATGATGTCTGGTAAATCTGTTTAGTGGCTCAAATTCAAGCAGCATTTCAAGTCCTGATTTTCTGTGGGACAATAAACGACACCTAGAACAGGTAAGTAAAATTGTTCAGCCTCAAACGCTCAACAGATGATGAATAGCCTCCAACATTTAATTTTATTTATTTTATTTTGTCAAGCAATTATACGATAACAGGTATAAGTGTAAACATACATGAAATGGATAAATGTAAGAAAAATAAAAAGAAACAGTAGGACAGGGATGGTAGGTGCACGTTGGTGCGCTTATGCACGCCCCCTACAGACCTCTTAGGAAAGGGGTGAGGTCAACAGCAGATAGTCTAATATTGATTTCTTGGATATTAATGTTGGAAGAAATATCCATATGGTTCAGTTCCAAGCTGGGAGAAAGACACTGGAAACATGGAGGCTGATTGGAAAGAAAGATTAACGATGAACAGAACCAACAGCAGTCCTGAGTCAGCTGACCAATTGGTTTGATGAGTACATGGATTTTTATATGTTTCAGAGATGCTGCTAGGAGGATTGTGCAATGTCTGAAATGCCCTTAGGAGATTGTGCAGTGTAGTGAGTTCTGTGTCTTCTGCTAAATGGTAGTGAGTTTATCCTATTATGTCCTGAAGGATCATGTCCCACCACCCAGGAGCCAGAAGTCTCTTGCTTTGTAGATAGGCTGGCCCAATCTTTCTTAATGGGCACAAAATATCTACTAAGGGGGGCTATTAAGAAAAAGTGAGGGCTGCTTTCTGCCTCTAAAAACATGTTTCTTCATTTCTCAATTAGGGAAATACAATATTCTGCCTTTTTAATATTTCCCAAAATATTTCATTCTTCTAGAAGGAGGGGCTTTCCACATTAGCAATAGTAGAAATCTAATCTTAATCTTCTTGAGCACCAGTTGTACCTGTATTATGTTCCCAGGTGGCTCAAAATTGTGTAGGTGTATTTAGTATTAATTTGATCTTCCTTTCTGTTGAGACCTGTCCTCCTTGCCTTGAGCACTGCTAAAATATTTGCACTGTTGATCCCAGCAACCATATTCTTGATCACTCCAAAATAAAAAAGATTTGGCAGACTGTTCTGTAGCTCAAATGGAAGCTGCTAGATTCTGGATAATTCTTTTTTATTCTTATTACTAAAGATAGATATTTTTATTGTTAATCCCTGCTATGTCCATGGACTCAGCAAACCATTTCTTGCTCATAAAGGGCAAGATTGACCCTGAATTAGTGTTGACCTGCCAGTTCCTGTACCATAGACCTCAACAGGTAGTCACCTCTACTGCCATAGATACAACTGAAAACTGAAGACTGTCCAATTAAATCCAGTGCATTTGCAAATGTACTAAAGAATTTATGATAAAAATGAATGTTACTTCAAGTATACTGATCTAAATTTATTCTTGGCCAAAAGGCTTGATTTATTTATCTTTGCCAAAACAAGGCCAGCTTGATGTCACTCGTGTCAGGGGCACCTATGGTGGCCTGAACACTCTGCCAGCAAAAACGGGCTCCCAAGCTCCATTTTCGGCTGTGATGGCTTCCTGCAACCCTCTGCCAGTGAAAATGGAGCTCGGGAGGGCCACCCACGGCCTTCCTGAACTCCATTTTTACTGACAGAGGCACCACAGCCGGTCCTTTATTGTTTCCAGGGTAACTCCACAGGCCAGATCTAAGCATCCTGCAGGCTAGATCTGTCCCCCAGGCCTTGAGTTTGACACCCCTGATATAATTTATCACTTGTAAGGCTTCATGTGGTTCTGTAAGAATTACGCAAGTATATATCAGGCTATATTAGCATCATTGCTGTGGATTGAATACTTCAAGACTAGGGAATTCCAAGTAAGCAATTTAGCTCCTAAATGTGAATAGCAAGAACATTTAGCCAACATAGCTACCAATTCAAGGAATTTAATGCATGTAGAAAACTAAGCTCCACAATTTTTGTTTCAGTGAAAAGGTGCAGCATCTCCAATTTTGATTCAACAGACACCTTTTTTTTTTAAAAGAATTTTATTAATTTTTTAAAAACAAACATATACAAACAAAACACAAAACATAAAGTACATAAAACATCTTTTTGGAAAGCAGTTTGATCCCGGGTTACATCTTTTTGTACAGACATAAATTCAAGTTCATGCTTACTTTTATATAGCATTCCATATTTTAGTTACCATTTTACATTTTCTATATAGCTTCTCCCCTCTTTTTACTCTCTTAATTCTATTTTATTTATTTATTTCATCTCAATTTAAATCATTATCCTTATATCCTTTGTCTGTCCTGTTTCAGCTGTCTACCTTTTCTCATTAACACAAAATTTCTTCTGTAATACCTGATTGGAGTATGATGCCTTTATATCTTTCCCCTAAGTTTAACACTTAAAATAATACATAATTTTCATTCGGATTCTGAGTAGTACATTCTAAAGCTACACTCAATATTTTAAAATAGGAAAAAAAATTAAATATATAATTAAAACAACAATCCATAGCAATTGAAATTATATCATTAAAATTGATGTTCATTTAAGTCTTAAACATTTTACACATTCCTTTCCAAATAAGTATCATGCTTCTATGGGAACACTTATAGGTTTTGCTTCGTTACTTCCCCCCCCCATTTCACTTATGTTTTAAAATATTATGTAATGACAATGTTCCCATTCCTTTTTAGTTCAGTTCTCTCATATTTCATTTCATTTATTTTATTTTTAAAAACTCACTAAATTATATTAAATATTTTATCCCATTTTATAATCATATGTTGTTCCAATTTTCTAACATTATACCTTTGCAGAATCTCTTTTTCAGTTATATTTTTATCCATTATCTCTAAATAAATCCTATTTCTTTACATCTTGTTTCAAACCTTTGTAGCTTCCCTTCTTTCCTCCCTTGCTTCTCCACTCTACCCTTTTTACCCCCTTGTCTCTTAATCTCCACCCTCTTCTGTATTCCTCTTCTGTTGCTTTCTGACGTTGTGTCCACTTTTCAGCTTATTTTTCCCTTTTTTGGTTGTTTTTTTTAAGTCTTAAATTCTCCATTCTCTTTCCCCTTTCTTCCCCAGATAAAGTTGCTTGTTCATTAAAGATGGCTTCTTCTTCATCCCAATCTCCCCTGTTTCCAGCTACCTCTATGGGGTAGCTATAGCCCCGAAGCCAGTTGGCTCGGGGCACTCCAGCGGCGAGCGCAGCAGAAACCGTGCATGATCGCGGATTCCTGCCACCGCCACGCCTTGCAAACCGGAAGTCTCCCCAATTCAACAGACACTTTTTTGACACTGGTCACCAGAATTCAAATGTTTGGGCTTCACTCTACTCCTGCATCCATGGCCCATAGCTCAGCATTGCACAGAGCTTCCAAAGGAAATTGACAGCCTACTGGATGGTTCACTGTTGATATTCTCAAGGGTGGGATTCCATGAAGGATTTCTGTTGAAAGAAAAGGTACTGGCCCAGAACAGAAATGGTGGTCAGGAAATGGAGTTACATGGGCAGAGGGAAGATAGATAAATAACCCTGCCTTCTGTGCAATCTTTGGAGCTATAAGAAGATCGAACCTGCTCCGTGACAGTGGTGGGATTCAATTTTTTTTACTACTGGTTCTATAGGTGTGGCTTGGTGGGCGTGGCAGAGGAAGGATACTGTAAAATCTCCAGTCAGAGGTGGTATTTGCCAGTTCTCCTAACTATTCGCTCCCGGTTCTCCAGAACTGGTCAGAACCTGCTGAATACCACTTCTGCTCTGTGACCATACTAAGCAGAAAGCAGATCTAGAGATGAGGCTATTCTCAAAAAATAGTCTTTTACTAATGGACTAATGGAAAAAGAACTGGAGGAAAAAATATGGAATTTTATTACTATACATGTTAAAAGCAGCAAGGCTGTTGTATGTGCAAAAATGGAAAGACACTTCAATACCATGGAAGAATGGATGCAGAAGTTGATGGAGTTGGCTGAAATAGCATAACTGATATTCTGATTAAAGAAAAAAACAAAAAGTACTTTTATTTCCACATGGAAACCGCTTCAGAATTCTATGCTTGATGTGGAAAAGAATGTAATTTAACTTTGGGTTTTACAGATTAGATTGATAGATTTTTATAAGAATGACTTGATCTTATTATTATGGAAAAACAAAAAGTTGTGATTTGATGTTAATGCCCTATTTTACTGCAACAGAGAGAGTTGGAAATCAATGCTTCTTTTTCTTTTCCCTACCTTTCCTCATTTCTCTCTCCCCCTCTCCCTCCCCTTTTACCGCTCTTTTATTTACTTTTGTATTTTGCATTTTATAATATTTTATAACCTAATAAAAATGTTTGGGAAAAATAGTCTTCTGATTGGAAGAAGCAGAGTTACCTCTTTCTTCTAGGTCCCATTTTTGATTACCAAGAAAGAATATTGTAAGTGTAATTCTATGCCTGCCTGCTCTGCTCTGTGAATTTAATCTTAATTTACTGACAAGCATTCAATTAACAACCATGGTGTCATAAGGAATGGCTTCAGCTTATGCAATTTATATGTAAACAACATGGTATCAACTATTGTAATTAAGATTTGAAACACCAGTTTTAAACAAAGTAGAAGTCTGATAAGAAAATCAAAGGGGAATGTGACCTGTGTCAGATCTGGCATCTTCCGCTTCTATGCTTTGCTGGCATCCTGGAGGAGGGGGGCAATGGAATGTAAAGCCCCTGTCACAGTGCACCAACGAATGGAAAGAGGATGTAAAACGGAGAAAAACACTTGCCATCCATTAGTTAACGCGATGCTCCCGTTCTGTACTCACTGCCTCCGTTTTGCTTCCTCTCTATCCGTCCAGCATCCGTCTATTGACGTTTCATCCGCTCAGAGGTTTTTGAGCTGCTCAAAACTTTTGAGCGGAAAATATATCCAATGCGTCTGTTCTGCATCCGCTAGGCATACGGGGGACATCCATTATGCATCCGCTATATCCGCTAGGCATCCGCTGCGCATCCGCGCAACTCAAATCCGCTCGGACACAGGGAGGAAGTGGAACGGACGCGGAACGGACGCGCAGCATTAGTAGCACTGACGGAGAAAGGATGAAAGCAGATGTAGCTCGCAAACAAAGCATTTAAAATGGAAAAAATGTTCGCAGCATCCAGTCATGTCCACCTTGGATCGTAACAAACTCCTTTTGGTAACCACCATCGTTCTGCAACAGTGCGAAGCAATCTACAGGCTCTGTGAACTCTACTACGGGAAGAAAAGGAGGTGGCCAAGAAGCGTCTGGGTCCGAAGATGGATCGGGAGAAGACCAGAGTACGGACTGTACAACAAGCTGATGGTGGAGCTGAGGAACGAAGACCCTCGTGCATTCCAGAACTTCATGAGGATGCCTCCAGCCATGTTTGACTAAGTTGTGCAGCGGCTGACACCCAGGTTGACCAAGCAGAGTACCAACTTCCGGCCCAGCCTGGACCCTGGGCTCAAGGTGGCACTGACTCTGCGCCACCTGGCCTCAGGGACCACCTACAGGAGCATGCAGTACAGCTGGAGGGTGCCACACAACACCATCAGCATTGTGGTCAGAGAAGTGGTGCAGGCCATCATTGAAGAATACATGGAGGAGCTCCTCCAGTGACCCTCCACTGAAGAAGGATGGAAGAAAGTTGCAGAGCAATGGTATCAGAGGTGGAACTTCCCCCACACCGTTGGAGCCATAGATGGCAAGCACGTGGCCTGCAAAGCACCAGCCAAGTCGGAGTCCACTTATTTCAACTACAAGAGCTTCTTCAGCATCGTCCTCTTCGCCATGGTCGATGCTGACTACAAGTTCATGTACATCGATGCTTCAGGCAACGGGTCAGCTTCAGATGCCCAGGTATACAACAGCAGTGTCCTCAAGGAGGGGCTGGAAGGCAACCTCATCGTGGGCTTCCCAGGTCCAGACCCCCTGCCCAACGACACGCAAGATGTGCCCTACTTCATCGTGGGGGATGACGCCTTCTCCCTCACAACCTACCTCATGAAGCCCTACACCTCCAGATGCCTCACCCGTGAAGAGAGGATCTTCAACTACAGGCTGTCCAGGGCAAGGCGGGTGGTGGAGAACGCCTTTGGCATCCTGGCCAACAGGTTCCAGGTACTTCTCACTACCATGCAGCATCACCTAGGGACCGTGAGGAGGATCGTGGAAGCTTGCTGCATCCTCCCACAATCTCTTGCACACCTGCTACCCAGTCTTGCAGAACAGGCTCGTGGACCTCCAACAAGGCAATGGGGACATGGAGCCTGGGGAATGGAGGCAAGGGCAAAACCTGATAGAAACTGAGGATGTGCAAGGCCCCAACAGAGCCTCACGTGAAGGGAAGAAGCAGCGCAACCTCCTGAAACACTGGTGCAACTCCCCAGCTGGAGCAGTGGAGTGGCAAGACAGGATGGTAGATGATTAATGGATGCTTCCTTCAGCCTGTCTCATCACACTGATGAGATTGTGCCATGTATATTGAGTGGCCCTAGAATGAACAGGGTATTTAATAAAGAGTTGTGTTTATGTTGAAATGCGTTGATGAATGATTAAATTGTTATTGATAATAAAGGGCCATAGGTGTGGCACCTGGGAGGGTGGACCATATAGTCCCACTATGCTTACACTGGAGGTTTATCAATCCCACAGCTATCTTAACCCATCTCAAAGGTATCCCTGCCCATCCCACTGCTATCCTTACCCATCTCACAAGCATGCAAAGGTTTGAACCATTTCTAAAAGTTCCCATCAAGACTTTATTGTAAAAAATAAATGAAGCAAGTGTGTGAAGCAAAGATAAACTTTATTAATAACAAGCTGTAAAAGAAAAATGACCCAAGTCAAATGTCCAAATAAAGTCCACACCCAGTCTCTGGAACTCTTCACGGTCACTCGGAGGTGTGCCCAGTCTCAGGGGTGAAGGGTCCAGGTGCTGTGGAGGTGGCTGCTGCCGGAGTGCTGGTCTGTGGCGTCATTGGGGTGCCTCGCCCCGAGAGGACAACAGGTGACGGTGTGTTGAGGAAGCTCTCAGACAGCTGGCTCAGCCCCATGATGCTGAGAGCTCCTTCCTCCATGCCATGGGGTGTCAGCCCCAGTACCGAGGACAGATGTACTGAGGCCGGGCTTGGCTGTGGGGTGGAGGAAGGAGCAGTGTAGTGGGGCTGTCTGGTCTGCAGCTGGGTGAGGACTGGCGTGGATGGCATCTGTGACGTGGGTGACGTCGGTGGCATCAGTGGTGTGGGTGACATCGGTGGCATCAGTGGAACCGGTGGCAATGGTGGCGTGGGTGGCATCAGTGGAACCGATGGCAACGGTGGCGTCCGATGTACCTGTGCCTGGACTGGGAAGGGCTGCTGCCTGTGCTGCTGGACCTCCTGGTAGCCGTAGCACTGGTCGGTGAGGGCCTGTGGAAAGCCTTGGAATGGGTGGGACATCACCTGGGGTGGAGGAGCAGACCTGGACTGGGTGGGAGCAGGTTCATCTGGATCTAGAGGGTTGTGAAGCAGCTCGGTGATCTTGTCCTTCACCAGCTGGTACTGTGGATCCGCCATTTCCTTGAGGGTCTGGTTGACATAGGTGAGGAAGGGCTTGCGGTTGGAGGATGAGGAGTCGGTGTGGGACCAGCTAAGAGAGGAGATCTATACTGGTGCGGATGGTGTCCCTGATCTCCAGCAGGACAGTGTGGCTCTGCCCCTCCTGTCTGGCTCTCTGCCTTTCTGTGGAGGTGGAGCTAGGGGTGGATGCGGGTAGGGCTGTGGTGGACGTGCCTTCTCCTTTCTCCCACTGCACCAGGGAGTCCTCCACACGCTCTACCACGGTTAAAACAGCTGTCTGCGGGTTCTCCGCCGTGGGACGCTCCACAGAAACCTGCCTGGAGACAGGAGCTGACTCTCGGCCGGAAGAGGACTGGCTCCCAGCAGGCTGCTGGAGAGAGAGGGTCGTGAGAGGGGCTGCTGCTGCTCCTCGGTGGCGGATCTCACCCTCCAGGAAGCTGCACCTGGCCATGACATAGTCTCTCTGTCAGTCAGCTTAACCATGGCCTGGCCAGATTTCTTGATGTGCAGCTTCCCGTACCAGGTGTGCATGTGCTTCCACCAGCCGAGGAGCACATCCGATATGTAGCCCAGGCTCTGTGCCTTCTCTCTCCAAGCAGCCTGCTTCCTTTTGGTGTCCCTGTACAGCCGGTGTCCCTTCCGCCACAGATAGTCATTCTCTCTCAGCCACTCCAGCACCTCATCAATGGAGTATTGCCTCCTCTCCCTATCACACGTCTGCCTCTTCCTCCCTCTGCCAGGACCTGATGGGCCCTCATCAGAGGGGCTTCCAGGTTGTAGGGGCTGCTTCTCCACACCACCAGCATCACCAGCAACAGCAGGATCATCATCATCAGCAGCAGCAGCAGCAGCAGGATCATAATAATCATCATCAGCAGCAGCAGCAGCAGGATCATCAGCAGCAGCAGCACCAGCACCAGCAGGACCAGAATCAGCAGCAGCAGAGTAAGCACCAGCAGCGCCAGCAGGACCAGGAGCACGAGCAGTACGAGCAAGTCCAGGAGCACGAGCAGGACAAGCAAGACCAGGGGCACAAGCAGGACCAGCAGGACAAGCAAGTCCAGGAGCACGAGCAGGACCAGCAGGACCAGCAGGACGAGGAGCAGCTTCAGCAGAGTAAGCACCAGCAGAAGCACCACCGCCAGAAGCAGCATCAGCAGAGTAAGCACCAGCAGAAGTACCACCTCCAGAAGCAGCATCAGCACAAACCCCAGCCCCAGAAGAGCGAGCCCGGGCAGCAGAAGCCCCAGCAGAAGCAGAGTGAGGGCCAGGGGGTGGGAGGGTGGCCCTGTCCCTCTTGCCAGGGCTGGCAGCAGGTGGCTGAGGCTTTCTCTTCTTCCCCATGGTTGTGGGGTTGCTGGCTGGCAGGCAGGCAGGCAGGCTGGCTGGCAGGAAGGCTGGCAGGCAGGCACCAAGGCTGGCTGGCAGGCAGGCACCAAGGCTGGCAGACAGCAAGGCTGGCAGGGAGGCTGGCAGGCAGGCAGACAGCAAGGCTGGCAGGGAGGCTGGCAGCAAGGCATGCAGGCAGGGCAGGCTGGCAAGGCACTTGATGTGTCTGGATGCAGGTCTTTCCTCTGAATGGTGACCTGCTTCCGAGCTGCTTCCCTTTATATCCGCGGGGCTGACGCAATACATCCCCCCCGCATGCGCATTGAACGCTAGGCATCCGCTAGGCATCCACTAGGCTTCCGCTTCATCGGCTGTGCATCCGCTTCCTCCGCTTGGCGTCCGCTCTGCATCCGCTGTATCCGTTCCGTGTCTGCTTTGCTGAGGTCCCCCGGAAGCCTTGCGGATGTGCCATCCGCTCTCATCTGCTTCCATCCGCTAGGCATCCGCTCTCTGTCCGCCCTGCGTCCTCCACCCTTCCGTTCCTTTCCGTGTTATCCGCTCCGGTTATGCTAATTTTTGCCCCTTTTGAGAGCGGATAACAACGGATGGAACATTTTTCTCGTCCGTTGTGTCCTTTTTACAAACGTTTTGCATCCGTTGGGCAGTGTGACAGGGCCTTAAGGAGTACAGATGGGAATGAAAGGACAAATGGTGAGGGGAAACAATTTTGATGGAAACCAGAAGTTCCAGGACTGGATTACACCAGTCTTCAAGGACACTTGGGCTGAGAACAGAATGTGAAATTGCATCTAGTGGTGACAAATATCCAAGACATTCCCAAAACATCTGGACGGCACACCATTGGGCAGTAGTGGATTGGTCAAAGGGGGGCAGAGAAAAGGGTAAAGTGTAATCTTCTGCATAGGAATATTCAGATCTATCCTTTATTTTGCTGCAACCACTTAACCCTAGTAAAAGATCCTTTCGCTTCAATTAAATGGAGTCGAGTGTGTTTCTTTACTAAGGACCTGAACTGTGGCTGTTTCTTTCATGTTGCAAATTATTTCTCTCTGTTGTCTTCTTGCCAGTTCTTGAGGTTATTTATTTATCTACCTCCACCTCCCCTCCCACTAAATAAGAGGCAAAGGGGAGAAAGAGGTTGGGCTGAGGATCATTTAGATAAGTGGTGGAGAACCTATGGCACGTGTACCAGAGGAAGCCCTCTGAGCCCTCTGTGGGCATGGTAGCTGCTAGACTATCTTGCTCGCCTTCCCGCAAAACGAAGAAAACGAGCTCTAGATGCCGGACTCCTCAGCCAGGGTTACAAGGAAAACTTACCCACTTCCTCCTTAAAAGCAGAACTTATGAAAGGGGCGTGGCATCTAAGGGGGAGGGTATTGTGCGTCGGCCCACCACCCAAGCGATGCTTGCCGGGAACGGCCATTTCCTCCACTCTTCTGAAGGAATTTCGCGCGGTGTTCTCCCGCTTCCCCTTCGGCGCACAGTTTTTACAAGCTACGCTCTTTACCCAGATTTGGAGGAGGAAGCGGCGCCGGAAGGCTTTCCTCTTCCGTGATGCTGCTCGCAGTCCTTGGGAGCAGCCAGGAAGCCCCTAAAAGCTTTGGGAGAAAGGTGGTGAATGCTCCATTTCCCCTCTGGATTCTTTTTTTTGGGGGGGTTGGGGGGCGGAAGGGATGGTGAAATAACAACTTTCTTCCCCAGCCTTCTTTCTATGTGCCCGGCTTAGCTCTTGTGTTATTCAATCGGGTTGTGCGGAGGAATCCCAGTTATTGATTAGCCGAAATACCCTCCTGATCAGTAAATTTTTTCCCCTCCCTTATAAGCCTGTCCTAAAAGTTATCTGCAAAGCCTGAATTAAAAGTGTTCATAGCTTGTCTCTAAAAGTTTAGGGTTCACTGCATTATCTCACATACACCATACCTATAACGCAGAAGCCTTGACTCTTAACTTTCCCAAGTTCAAAAGCATGCCAAATGCAAACTTTTACCTCAATAAAAAGTTGTATTATTGAAAGCTGTTTTTGTGCTTTTCTTTTAAGTCAGAAATACTAATGTATGAGTTTTTTCTAAACTAAAACCTCAGTATTCAGATTAAATTGCTGTGTTGGCACGTGATAAATAAGTGGGTTTGGGGTTGTAGTTTGGATGCTTTGGTCTCTAAAATGTTCACTGTCACTGACCGAGATCATGCGTGGGGAATTGTGGCCCTTTTATGAGTTATGAACTTCAACTCCCATGCTGACTCAGGAATTCTGGGAGTTGAAGTCCACAAGTCATAAAGAGGCCATAGTTTCCCACTTCTGATCTAGACCAGCAGTCCCTACCACATTCTTAATGAAACACTAATTCAGATTTCAATCACTGTAATATAAAGACCCAAGTTTCTTCTTGGCAATGGAAGACATTTTAGTGTGTTCTCTCTCCCTCCCCCCCCCCCCCTGTATGTATGTATGTATGTGTATGTGTGTATATCTATATATATATATATATATCTATATATATATCTATCATCTATCTATCTATATCTATATATATATATGTTTTTTTAAGCTTTCACGGGTACTTACATGTGTGCTGTTTAGCTTCCTTCGGGTATTATCCCATGTCATTGTAGT
>BLBF01000031.1:71665-97421 GCA_015471245.1 Laticauda colubrina
AGGTTCAGTCAAAAGAAAAATAAAGCCACAGATTTCTTCTTTGTTCAGGATGTCCTTTCAAGTCTTAATCAATTTATAATGCAAAAGAATTTCTCACCCAACCGATACACGCTCATTTAAATCCCTTTCTTTCCGGAGTTGTCCCGACTTCAGCAGCTTTAGAGGCTGCCTTTCTGCTTCCAGCAAAAGGGCTTCTCCCGGATCAAACCAGAGATTTTGCGATATCTCTGGGATCCTGGGACTGTGCCCTTCACAATCCCCGTCTCTACGGGACGGTTTAGGTCCGTTAGAACCGACCAGAGGCAAAAATATCAGCTGAGATCTCAGAGCCCCGAGATCGCAGCTGTAGCACCGAGACGTAGCTCCGCCTTCTCCTGGACATTCATTCTTTTTTGAGTTTGCTTTTAGAGATAAAACTCCTGTACTTGTTCTTGGAAAAATCTTGAATTTTCTTTTACCTGAACAAAATTAATAATCCTTCCATATTCCACAGGCAGACTATAGAGTAGAACATCAATTTAGCTTCCTAGGCAGTTTTGCATCTTGTAGTTACAGTTCTTCTATCATTCCTTAGTAGAAGCTGATATTAAGGTGTACAGTATATCTTTAAAAATTATATTACCCAAGTGAAACCTGTGAGACCATGTTGTTTTTACTGAAATAGCTCTTATAATCCTTGCCATATTTCATCTGCAGTTTCATTTTCATCTTTATAGTTGAGAAAGATATCACAAATAGCTAAAAACATCAATTTTCTTGATTGTAGCATTTACCTTTCTCATTTCTTCTAGTACATTGGCCAACATATTCAATAATATTTTCACTCAAATGGATCATCTTCTATAGTTAGTGTCATTTAGAATTTAGTTGTATCAGTTCTTCTGCCTTGATCATAGATAGCTATTCTGTCTTAATGAATGTTTTTCTCTTGAAAATCTCGGGCATCCCAGATCCTCTCTTCCTTTTCTAAAAAAAACAACCTGTATATTGTTAAGAGACAAGATGGTATCACATTTGTGGCATCATAGTTGAAATATTTTTATTTAAATAACTTCAGTCTATCCTTGACTAAACTGTTGATGTTTGAACTTTTTACCTTGAGAACTACCTCAAGAAATTTACTAGTGTCATGATTAAAATAAAAAAAACTTGTAATAAATGAAGTGGTGGTGAGATACTGTGAGGCAGAATTAAAGCCCATGTCACACTGAACCAACGGATGCAAAGAGGATGTAAAACAGACAAAAAACCTTGCCATCCGTTGGTTAACGCGATGTATCCGTTCTGTACTCACTGCCTCCGTTTTGCTTCCTCTCTATCTGTCCAGCATCCGTTTATGGACGTTTCATCCGCTCCAAAAGTTTTGGGCTGCCTAAAACTTTTGCGCGGAAAATGTATCCAGTTCGTCCGTTCTGCATCCGCTACGCATCCGTTACGCATCCGTTACGCATCCGCTATATCTGCTACGCATCCGTTACGCATCCACGCAACTCCATCCGCTCCAGCGGTAAACGGACGTAGGGAGGAAGCGGAACGGATGCAGAACAGATGCAGAACAGATGCCTAGCGGATGCAGCACGGAAACAAAGCGTTTTAAATGGAAAAAACATTCGCAGAGGGGACCTATCTCGGATATTAAGGATGTCTAGAGGATGCCTAGAGGATGCCTAGAGGATGCCTAGCGGAAAACCTATACTGCCTATAAAAAGGGGGAGCAACTCGCCTGCATCGCACTTTCAGAACAGCAGCCCAGCGGTGCAAACCTCTGCAGCCTTCGTCTGTCTCTTCCTCTTCCACAGCATCCAGTCATATCCACCGTGGATTGTAACAAAGTCCTTTCGGCAGCCACCATCATTCTGCAACAGTGCAAAGCCATCTGCAGGCTCTGTGAACACTACTGTGAGAAGAAAAGGAGCCACCCAAAAAGAGTCTGGCTCCAAAGATGGTTCGCCAGTAGAGCGGAGGACGGACTGTACAACAAGCTGATGGTGGAGCTCAGGAGCGAAGACACACGGGCGTTCTAGAACTTCATGAGGATGCCTCCAGCCATGTTTGACGAAGTTGTGCAGCGCCTGACACCCAGGTTGACCGAGGCAAACACCAGCTTCCGGCCCAGCCTGGAACCTGGGCTCAAGGTGGCACTCACTCTGCGCCACCTGGCCTCAGGGACCTCCTACAGGAGCATGCAGAATGGCTGGAGGGTGCCATCCAACACCATCAGCATTGTGGTCAGAGAAGTGGTGCAGGCCATCATCGAAGAATATAAGGAGGAGCTCCTCCAGTACCCCTCCACTGAAGAAGGATGGAAGAAAGTTGCAGAGCAGTGGTATCAGAAGTGGAACTTACCACACACCATTGGAGCCATAGATGGCAAGCACGTGGCCTGCAAAGCTCCAGCCAAGTTGGGGTCCACTTATTTCAACTCCAAGGGCTTCTTCAGCATCATCCTATTTGCCATGGTTGATGCTGAGTACAAGTTCATGTACATCGATGCTTCAGGCAACGGCTCATCTTCAGATGCCCAGGTATACAACGACAGTCACTTCAAGGAGGGCTGGAACGCAACCTCATCGTGGGCTTCCCAGATCCAGAACCCCTGCCCAATGACACACAAGATGTGCCCTACTTCATCGTGGGGGATGACGACTTCTCCCTCACAACCTACCTCATGAAGCCCTACACTTCCAGACTCCTCACCCGTGAAGAGAAGATCTTCAACTATAGGCTGTCCAGGGCAAGGCGGGTGGTGGAGAACGCCTTTGGCATCCTGGCCAACAGGTTCCAGGTACTTCTCACCACCATGCAGCATTGCCCAGAGACCATGAGGAGGATCATGGAAGCTTGCTGCATCCTGCACAATCTCATGTGCACCCGCTACCCAGTCTTGCAGAACAGGCTCGTGGACCTCCAACAAGCCAATGGGGACATGGAGCCTGGGGAATGGAGGCAAGGGCGAAACCTGATCGACACTGAGGATGTGCAAGGCCCCAACAGAGCCTCAAATGAAGCGAAGAAGCAGCGCAACCTCCTGAAGCACTGGTGCAACTCCCCAGCTGGAGCAGTGGAGTGGCAAGACAGGATGGTAGATGCTTAATGGATGCTTCCTTCAGACTGACTCATCACACAGATGAGATTGGGCCATGTATGTTTGGTTGGCCTACAATGAACAGGGTGTTTAATAAAGAGTTGTGTTTATGTTGACATGTGTGGATAATTATTACATTATTATTGATAATAAAGGGCCGTAGGGGTTGCACCTGAGAGGGTGGACCATACAGTCCCACTATGCTTGCACTGGAGGTTTATCTATCCCACAGCTATTACCCATCCCAAAGGTATCCCTGCCCATCCCACAGGTATTCCTGCCCATCCCACAGCTATCCTTACCCATCCCACAAGCATGCAAAGGCTTAAACCATTTCTAAAAGTTTCCAGCAAGACTTTATGAAAAAAAAGAAATGAAGCAAGTGTGTGAATCATAAATAGACTTTATTAACAACAAGCTATAAGACAAAAATGAGTCTCTGGCACTCCTCTTGGTCACTCAGTCCCAGGGATGAAGGGTGCAGGTGCTGTGGAGGTGGCTGGTGCTGGAGTGTTTGTCATCAGCTCCTCCAGAAGCAGAAGCAGCAGAAGCGCCAGCCCCAGAAGAGCGAGCCTGTGCTGCAGAAGCCCCAGCAGAACCAGAGTGAGGGCCAGGGGGCGGGATGGTAGCCCTGTCCCTCTTGCCAGGGCTGGCAGCAGATGGCTGAGGCTTGCTGTGCTTCCGCATGGTTGTGGGGTTGCTGGCTGGCAGGGAGGCTGGCAGGAACCAAGGCTGGCAGGAAGGCTGGCAGGCAGACATGAACCAAGGCTGGCAGGAAGGCTGGCAGGCAGACATGAACCAAGGCTGGCAGGAAGGCAGGCAGCAAGGCTGGCAGGCAGACCAGCTGGCAGCAAGGCTGGCTGGGAGGCTGGCAGCAAGGCTGGCTGGGAGGCTGGCAGCAAGGCTGGCAGGCAGACATGCAGGCAGGGCAGGCAAGGCAGTCGATATGTCCGACAGCAGGTCTTTCCTCTGAATGGCGACCTGCTTCCGAGCTGCTTCCGTTATATCCACGGGGCTGACACAATGCATCCTCCCCGCATGCGCAGTGAACGCCAGGCATCCGTTAGGCTTCCGTTGTGCATCCGCTAGGCTTCCGCTCTGCATCCGCTTCATCCGTTCGGCGTCCGCTCTGCTTCCGCTCTTTCCATTCCGCGTCCGCTTCGCTGAGGCCCCCCGGAAGCCCTGCAGATGTGCCACCCACTCCCATCCGCTCCCATCCGCTTCCATCCTCTGGGCTTCTGTTCCGCATCCGCTTTGCATCCGCTCTGCGTCCTCCCCGCATATGTGTTATCCGCTCTGGTTATTCAAATTTTCGCCCCTTTTGAGAGCGGATAACAACGGATGGAACATTTTGCTCGTCCACTGTGTCCTTTTTGCATCCGTTGGCCAGTGTGACATGGGCTTAAGTAGCTACCTCTGGAAGCTGATTGTAAGGTCATGAAAAGGCAAGCAATGTGTTGATTATTTAAATTGTTAGCATATGTTTACTGAGGGAGAGGTTTCTTTTAAAAAAAAAATGTTATTGATTTTAAAACAAACAACCTGTAAGATGTAACCATCTTCCATCTATATATACATACAGTGTGCCGGTTGATTTACATATTATTTTGTGCAACCATTTCGTAGTCTTCTATTACAGTTACATTATATATCCTCTCATACTTTCAATCAAATATCAACGACATTAATATCTTTATTAATTGTTGACTATACTTTTATTCATTCATGTTTTATAAAATAATCATATTTTACTTAGTTTATTTTATAGCAATTCATATTGTCCTCCTAGAATCATTTTGTAAATATAATTAAAAAAGAAAAAAATACATCTTTATTTGTTTATTATTTTCTAAAAATCTACATATTCCATTACTATATTTTATTATCTAACCACTGATAGAATAGATCCCAAACTTTGTAAAATTGTTTATCATCTTGTTCTCGAATTTCAAATGTCTATCTACTCATTTCAGCACATTCCAATATTTTCTTAATGATCTCCTCCTGTATCTTCTCATTTTTCCAGTTTTTAGCAAATACAGTCATAGCTGCTGTTAATACATTTACAATCAGATATTTCAAATCTTTACTATATATTTCAGGCAAGATTCCCAATAAAAAAATTTCTGGTTTTGAGTCTATATGCTTATGTGTCATTTTTTCCAGCCACATGTGGATTTTAGTCCAATATTTTTTAGCGTCTGGGCATGTCCACCACATATGGTAATATGAGCCATGTGTCTGATGACATTTCCAACACTTTTCGGTCTTGAATATCTTTGCTTTTTTTTTTTTTGTAAGTTTTATTGATTTTTAAAGACAAAGACAAACAAAACATAAAAACATCCAACTTTCTTCCATAAGTGTATAAGCAGTGTGTTGGTTGGTTTACAAATTTTTTGTGCATCGATTTCATAGTCTCAGTTACAGATACATTACATAATAACTCATCAATCAAAAATTGAATACCCTAGTATTATTATTAGTCAATCATTTGACTGTAATTTTGTTCCTTCATACTTTGTGAGATAACTATACTTAGTTTATTTTATAACAATTCATATAGCCCTCCCAAATCTATCCAAAAAACATTTTATAAATATAAAAATAAAAAAAAGAAAAGAAATACATCTTTATATATTCATTATTTTCTAAAATTCTACATAGTCTATTATTATATTTTGTTATCTAACCATTGATAGAAAAGGTCCCAAATTTTGTACAATTGTTTATCCTCTTGTTCTCTAATTTCAAATGTCAATCTACTCATTTCAGCACATTCCAGTATTTTCTTAATAGTTTCCTCCTGCGATGGTATTTTCTCATTTTTCCAATTTTTAGCAAATACAATCCTAGCCGCTGTTGATACATTTACAATCAAATATTTTAAATCTTTGCTGTATGTATCAGGTAGAATTCCCAATAAAAATAACACTGGTTTTAAAACTATATGCTTGTTCTGTATAAATAATAGTAGACTCCAAATACCTCATTCTGATTGGTTAACAAAAACTAAATGGAGCTGCCCAAAGGCGGCAAAATCAAACGACTGTCATTGGCTACAAGCCGGCAGACAGAAAGATATAAAAGGGCTGTTGCGGCTTGAGCCAATGTTCCGTTTCTTTACTGTGTTAAACAAATAAAGACTTTGTTGTTGGAACCTGGACTACCTCGCGTTTTTCTGGCCGGAACACTGGCGACGAGGGTGGAATCATCATAAACGCGAGACCGAGCACGCAGCGATAAATAAATCCAGACGAAAACACAATGGTTGGAAACAACGCACTGCCCACACCTTTCAATCCCAACGAAGAGGATTGGGAATCCTATGTAGACTGTTTCCAGATGTATTTGGAAAGCAATGAGATGGAAGAGATCTTAGATCAGCGTAAGAGGGCTGTGTTCTTGACACACTGTGGGCCCACAGTCTTCAAGATGGCCAAGGTTCTAGCGAAGCCCCGAGATGTAAAACAATTGACGTGGCCAGAACTCCAACGAATGTTTAAGACTCGCTACGCTCCGATGGTGTCAAACCTTATCAAGTGGCACGAGTTTTACCGAAGAGACCAGAGAGAAGGTGAGACCATCGCTGATTTTGTAGCAGCCCTTCGACAAATAGGGGGAGAGTGCGAGTTCCTAAATTTAGATGAAGCAATGAGGGACCGAGTAATGTTGGGTTTAAGAGACTCAAATGCACAGAGCAAGCTACTAAATAAACCCAACATAACCATAGCCGAAGCCATCGCGGAAGCCACAGCCGCTGAAGACGCGAAAAAATCGGCTGTCAAAATGAAGCAAATGAACGCGAACGGCGATGAAACGAGCCTGGCCAGAGGGAAAAAACAGTCTCCCACCACCACTCACCACGAAGATTTTGACGAGACGTCAGAATCAGGAGAAGAAGACGACGAGGTCCACCACCTGTACGCCAACAAGAAAGAGCGTGAAAAAAGAAATTGGCGGGAATGCGCTGGCTGCGGAGGAAACCATCCTCGAGCCAAGTGCAGGTTTCTCGATGCCATTTGCAGAGCTTGCAAGAAATGAGGACATATCGAGAAAGTCTGCAGGAACAAAAAGAATTACAGCCCGAATAGACGCAGCAACTCCCCCGCACAAGCTGAGCCAAAACGAACTGAGAGAAAGTGGCAGCGAAACAAGCGAGCCACTAACCGAGAGAATACACATCAGACTTTCACTATAGGAAGTGCTCAGACGGAAAGCAGGAAGAAAGTAAAAATAATTGTAAAAATAGAAGGGAAACCCTGCAAAATGGAAGTAGACTCTGGATCTTTCCTATCGATGGTATCATGGGACACCATCAAACAACTAGTCCCAGATATCAAACCTAAAGAACTCCAGAGACAAAAATTAACCCTCAAAAACTACCAGGGAAACCGAATTCCTGTAGTCGGCCTGGGACACTTCCGAGTCGCCTACAAACAACATGTTGAAGTGCTATTGCTGACCATAGTCGACCGAGACCGACCAAGCCTCCTGGGCATCGAATGGTTCGCACCATTGGGCATCGGGATGACCGGAATAGACCGGGTGGCCGCAACCGACTGGGAAGAAAACCTGATCCAAGAGTTCCAGGACGTTTTTGATGGCTCACTTGGCAAGTATTGGGGAACCCCTATTTCCTTTAGCCTAGACCCTCAAGTAACCCCAAGGAGACTAAAGGCCAGACGAGTTCCTTTTGCTCTAAAAGCAAAGATAGAGGAACAACTAAATAAATTAATAGCCCAAGGGGTGTTAGAACCTGTGGACCATGCCAAGTGGGAAATGCCTATAGTAACACCAATTAAACCAGACGGGTCAGTTCGAATCTGTGGTGACTACAAGGCTACCCTGAACCACGCATTACAACAAAGCACATACCCGGTGCCAGTCGTACAACATTTATTAAATTCTCTTGGGAGAGGAAAAGTTTTCACTAAACTCGATCTGGCGCAAGCTTATGAACAGCTCCCAGTAGACCCCTCAACAGCTGAAGCACAAACCATAGTTACTCACAAAGGGGCCTTCAAATGTAACAGACTCCAATTTGGAGTGAGTGTAGCCCCAGGTGTTTTCCAGACCCTAATGGAACGCCTTCTGAATGGTATACAAGGAGTCGTACCATACTTTGACGACGTCCTAATCTCGGCCAAAGATGCGACCCAGCTTTAAAAAAGACTTAAAGAAGTACTAACCAAATTCAGAGAATCTGGCCTCAAAGTAAAAAAAGAAAAGTGCTGTTTAATGATGGATAGCATCGAATTCCTGGGCTATTTAATAGACGGAGAAGGTATACACCTTATCGACAAAAAAATTAAAGCTATTAAAGACGCACCAGAACCAAGAAACAAAACTGAACTACAGGCATTTCTAGGACTGATAAATTTTTATAATGTATTCCTACCCCACAAGGCGACAATAGCGGAACCATTGCACCGACTATTGGAAAAAAAGCAATTTGGACTTGGGGTTATAGAGAGAAGAAAGCCTTCCAAAAAATAAAAAACTTGTTAACATCGAACACCGTTCTTATCCAATTTAGCAACACACTACCATTGAGGTGACCTGCGACGCCTCGCCATTCAGAGTCGGTGCCATCCTGAGCCACCAATTGCCTGATGGGAGAGAGGCATCTGTCGCATACTATTCAAAGACCCTGTCCAAAATCGAGCGTAATTACAGTCAGTTGGACAGGGAAGCTCTAGCAATTGTCGCTGGAGTGAAACGCTTCCACAAGTACCTATATGGAAGAACATTTCAAATCGTAACGGACCACAAACCGCTACTAGGAATTTTGGCGGGAAACAAGCCCACACCGAATATTCTGTCCCCACGAATGACTAGATGGTCAGAGTTCCTAGCAGCCTACTCCTATACTCTGACACATCGCCCAGGGAAACAAATTTCCCATGCAAACACTTTGAGCAGAGCACCATTGCCATCCACCCGGCACCAATGATGACAGCATTGCAGATAGAGACTTGCCCCGATCTACCCTTATCTGCGAATGATGTCGCCAGAGCCACCGCAAAAGACCCACTGACTGCCCGCGTACTTAACTGGGTACGTAAAGGCTGGCCGGAAAACCAAAAAACGGAGAACTTTAAACCTTTCTGGACCAGACAAACTGAACTCTCAATCCAGAAAGGTTGTTTATTGTGGGGTGATCGGGTAATTATTCCTAACAAATTACAAACCAAGGTACTGGGTATGCTTCACAAAGGCCACCCGGGAATAGTTAAAATGAAAAGCTTTGCTAGAAGCTATGTCTGGTGGCCGAGTATAGATAGGGACATCGAATACTGGGTAAACTCGTGCAACAAATGCCAAAGAATCAGGCCTTCCCCGCCAAAAGCACCCATAAGAGACTGGGAAACCCCAAGAGGCCCCTGGTCACGAATCCACATCGATTTTGCGGGTCCTACCAAGGGGCATACGTTCCTGATTGTCGTAGATGCATACTCTAATTGGCTGGAGGTGAAAATTATGCCATCTACGACAACAGAAACTGTTATAAAACAACTCAACAAAATATTTGCAACCCATGGCCTACCGGACGTCCTAGTGTCTGACAACGGGCCACAATTAACCAGTCTCCAATTCGAGCAATACCTAGCCTCCCTAGGTATAAGACATGCCCTAACTGCGCCGGCCCACCCGGCTGCAAACGGTAGGGCAGAGAGAATGGTCAGGTTTACCAAGGAGGTTTAGAAAAAATGGACACTGGGGATGTCCAAAATAAAATAAATCGATTACTCACTCTCCAACATATCACACCCAGTACTACAACTAACAAAACCCCAGCAGAATTACTTATGGGAAGGAAACTAAGGTCGCAACTAGACAGATTGCACCCAAGCTTTATAACAGAAAACCCCCCCCCCCGACTCCTCCACCTGATTCAGGACTTTTGAAATAGGCGACCTAGTTTATGCAAAAAAATTTACCGGGTACCCATTATGGCTACCCAGACAAATCACACAAATAACAGGCCCCAGGTCCTACCGACTAACGGTAGACGACGCCAGGGAATGGAAGCGGCACAGAGACCAGCTTTGGTCCCGAAACATAGAAAGAAATGCAAAGACACAATCACAAGTAGAAAAACACGACGAAATTCAAACCAAGGAGGGGGGGGAATTGCGAGAAATCAATAAAGAACCGTTTAAATTAAACTCCGAAAATAATAACAATCAAAAAGAGCAAATAAAAGACTCACTGTTTGAAGAAATTTGCGAGAAGAATCCATCCGAAGGGGCCAGCCAGGCCAGCTCGACCTGCCCGGAGGAAACGGGAGGGAGCGGCAAAACCGCCGGCCTAAGAAACTCAGGCGGCAGTAAAATGGCTGGCTCACCCTTCCAGACGGTTCCATGGAGAAAGACTGAAGACACAGCAACCCCATCCGAACCGGTCGAAGTCTCCAACAGAAATGAACCGCGCAAGTCCAGTCGAGTCAAAAGAAGCTCCACCTACCTGCGCGACTACATCACCACGTAGGACTGAACTAAGAGGGGAGGGGTGTTCTGTATAAACAATAGTAGACTCCAAATACCTCATTCTGATTGGTTAACAAAAACTAAATGGGATTGGTTCAATAGGAACCAATCCTTGAAGCCGCCCAAAGGCGGCAAAATCAAATGATTGTCATTGGCTACAAGCCGGCAGACAGAAAGATATAAAAGGGCTGTCGCGGCTTGAGCCAATGTTCTGTTTCTTTATTGTGTTAAACAAATAAAGACTTTGTTGTTGGAACCCGGTCTACCTCGCATTTTTCCAGACGGAACAATGCTTTTTTGTCATTTTTTCCAACCACGTGTGGATTTTAGTCCAGTATTTTTTAGCATCTGCACAAGTCCACCACATATGGTAATATGAGCTAGGTGTCTGATGACATTTCCAACATTTTTCAGATTTATTCTTGAACATTATTGCTATTCTTGTTGGGAGAAAATGCCACCTGTAAAATTATCTTATACAAATTTTCTTTAAATGCTGTTGACGTCATTTTATAATTTTGAAACCACAGTTTTTGCCATTTATCTAAATCAATCCCATATCCAAAATTCTTCCCCAAGCAATCATAGTTTCTTTAACTTGTTCTTCTTCTAGTTTAATTTCTAGTAGATATCCATATAATCTTTTAATCACCTTTTCATCAGTACCTGTCAAAATCTTATCCAAATCAGTCAATTTATCATAAAAACCTTCTGTTTTAAAATCTTTATGATACTTTGAATGTATTTGCACATATGAAAACCAATTTATCTTTATACCTTGTTCCTCTAGGTTTTGCATGGATTTAAGTTCACCCTTTTCATTCAAAATTTCCCCATATCTAACTGTTCCTTAATTCCATATCTAATTGTAGGCAAACCAAATCCTCCTCTTATTCTAGCATCTTGCAAGAGTTTTAATTTTATTCTCGCCTTCTTACCTTGCCATATATATTTCAACACGATTTTATTTAAATCTTCAAAATAATCTTTTCCAAGTCTAATTGGAATTGTTTGAAACAAATATAAAATTCTGGGTAATATATTCATTTTGATTGTTGATATTCTTCCTATTAGTGACAGTTGTAAATTTTCCCATTTCGCCAAATCTAGCGCTATCTGCTGCTTAAGTTTAATATAGTTATTCTCTTTTAATGTACTGCATCTTGCTGTCAAGTATATCCCCAAGTATTTAATCTTATTCGTGACCTAGATTTTCAGTAGGTCTACTAATTCTTCCTTTTGTCTTGATAACATGTTCTTTGTCAGAATCTTTGTCTTATCTTTATTTATTTTCAAGCCGGCCACCTTTCCATATGTCTCTCTTTTCCATCAATTTTGGTGCTGTTTCTAATGGATCTTCTAAGATGAAAACCAAATCAAATGCTTGCAATTTAAATTCTTCCGTTTTAATTTTCATCCCTTTTATGTCCTTTTCTTCTCTAATATTTCTGTTGTAACACTTCCAAGATTAACACAAACAACAAAGGTGACCATCCTTGTCTTGTTCCTTTGGGGGAGAGGTTTCTAAAGCGTTCATAAAACACAGATTACAGCTGATATATGTGATTCTGCCTCCACTTACATTTTGTGAGTGATGGTCTTCAATAATTTTTAGTCCTTTCAAGTGAATCTTGAAAGATATAAAAGTTGAGAATCTGGTCTGTAAAGTTCTGACTCTCCATTTTTTGTTTGTTTGTACAGCTGAAAAAGTAACTTCCTTGGGAAAAGATTGGCACAAATTCTGTTTGAAATGTGAGCGCTGCAACAAGACCTTGACACCTGGGGGGCATGCAGAGGTAAGAGATCAGATAATGAAAAGAATAAGCAATAAGTTTCTGTATCATTTACAGTCAGTGATTGAGTTACATAAATGCCACATTGTGATACAAAATAGAGACTATATGGAATCTTTTTGTTTCATTAGTTTTCCCCTCTTTATTATCTGTATTTTACTTGAATAATTTTACATAATTAGAAGAATAAAAGAGTTGGAAGGGTTATTGGAAGACTTCTAGCCCAACTGCCTGCTCAAGCAGGAGACTCTAACCATTCCAGACAATTGGCTGTCCAATCTCTTTTTAAAAACTCCAGTGATGGAGCATCCACAACTTCTAGAAGCAAGTTGTTCCACTGATTAATTGTTTCACTGTCAGGAAATGTCTCTTTAATTCTAGGTTGGATCTCTCTTTGATAAGTTTCCATCAGCTACTTCTTGTGTTCTGCCCCTCTGAGGCTTTAGAGAAAAGGTTGACTCCCCCACTCTACAATAGTCCCTCAAATATTTGAAGACTGCTATCATATCTAATCCTTTTTTTCATTATACTAGACATTACCCAATTCCTGCAGTCATTCATCGTATGCTGTAGCCTTCAGTCAACTAATCATCTTTGTTGCTCTTCTCTGAACTATTTCTAGAATCTCAACATCTTTTCTGTGTCATGGTGACCAAAACTGGACATAGTATTCCAAGTGTGGTCTTACCAGTGTGGTATAAATCAATATTAAGACTTCACATGATTTTGATTCAATCCCTTTGTTGATACAGCCTAGGACAGAATTAGCTTTTTTGGCAACTGCCACATATTGCTGGCTCATACTGAAGTAATTGTCCACTAGGACATGTAGATCCCTCTCACAATTACTGCTGTTGAGCCAGGTACCACATATTCTATGCTTGTACATTTGGTTTTTCTTGCCTAAGTGTAAAATCTTACTTTTCTCACCACTGAGTTGCATTTTATTGGATAAGGGCCAGGATGAATGTCTCTCAAGATCCTTCTGGATCTTAAGCCTACCTTCTAAACTGTTGGGTATTCCCCCCCAGCGTGGCATCATCTATAAATTTAAGAGTTCCCCTTCTCATCTAAATTGTTTATGAAGATGTTGAAGAGCGCTAGGCCTAAGCCAGACCCTTGTGGTATTCCATTGCATGCTTCCCTCTGTGTAGAAATATCAGGGTTCCAGAAAAACCCAACTCCAATTAAAAACTCAGAGACAGGCATTTTCTCAAAGTTTCCTTTTATTAGAATAGGCATACTGGCACATCTGGGAAAATCCAAATCTGAGAGTTCCGGGTTTTCCATTTGTAATTCAAAATTCAAAACCCAACCCCTGCACCTATCAGTCCATCACATGGTCCAATCACAAACAGTCCCAACTTGAGACATCCCTTAAACCACTTCTTCTCCAGGTGCAGGAATAACATAACCTTGACTGAAAAGAAGAATGCTATTATGTCTAACTACCAACACTCTAAAATTCCCCCCTCCTACTTTCCCAGGCACAGGAATGTGGCAGCATGGAAGCTTCTGGTTCTAATATGGCTTCTAGAGCTGACAAAATTTTTAATGTATGTATTTTCTTTTTTCAATCATATGCTATAACCATTATATTTTTTCTATTGGTGGTATTTCTGTTTTATTTTAAAAAATATATTAGTAGACATGACATTTATACTTCACAAATATGTTTTATGATTTGATGGTGATTTTGTTAACATCCCCTGTAAAATCATAAAAGTCAATTTTGGATCTAAGCTTTGCATTATAATGATAAAATGGGCTTGTTCTATTATTTCTCACTATGTGGTCTGTAGATGGCATTGCAATTTTTAATTTTATATTGCATTTTTAATAAGCTGTAAAAATTTATGATTATATCTTTTTTATTTGCTATTTTTTATCCTGTTACCATTGTCTTCCTGATTATTCTGCATGACCAGCAGTTGGTGGTAGCAAAAAATTGGGACAGTCAGTTAGCAGAATTTCACTTGTCTTTAATAAAATGTTATATTTCTTGTTTCATACAGTTTATTTTTTAAAAAAATCCCCACCTCTTGGGCACACACATTGGAGGAAGCAAGCACATGGTGCCTGGTGTCCCTGGTGACCGTCTTGCCCTGCAAGCTGGCATCCTGGGTTAAAGGATGCCAGCTTCCCTTTAATCCAGGATGCCAGCTCCCACATACTTGCCAGCCCCTGTGTGCACACCTCTCATTGGCTCCAGGGAGGTCCACGGGTCAGATCTAAGTCTGACCATGTTCCGGCCTGGATGGTCACCACCAAGTTATAGAGCAGTGCCATGGCCACACCAGTGCCTCAAAGGCCCACTTGCCAGTCAGGTCTCACAAGCCCGCAAGGGTTTCCCTTCACTGGGACCACCCCATCTCTGTGTGGGAAAGCCATGGCCACCGCGGCACGCCCACTGGCAGCGCTACCAATCTCTCCTCTTCCCCTCATCAGGTGAGAGTGTGCTTGGAGGACCAAGCCTCCCTCTGAGCCATGCACTTTGCTCTTCTGCACCCATTATGAGCAATTTGGCCAAGGAGATCAATGACAGCAGCAGCAGCAACCTCGATGTAAGCGCAATTGGACACCCCCTTATGGAAGCGGGACTGGGCTGGGCAGCAGGGACCCAGTGCCTTGGAAGCTCAAGAGCTGGCCTGGGCACTTGGCCTCTTCTGCCTAGAGTTCTGGGCAGCCTGTGCCACAGTGGTGGGATTCCAAAAATTTTTACTACTGGTTCTGTGAGTGTGGTTTGGTGGGTGTGGCTATGTGACTGGGTGGATATGGCTTTTTGGGGGGCTTTTTTGCCACCCCACCTATTTTGGGGAGCTTCCTAGCCTCAGAGGAGCCTTGGGGGAGCATTTTTGCTCCCCTAAAGTTCCTCTGGGGTTCTGGAAGGCAAAAAATGGAGGGGGGGCTGAGCTCCCTTCATTTTTTGCCTTCCTGGGCCTCAGCAAAAGGAATCTCGGCACAGCTGATCTATGAACAGCTGATTGTCAGGAGGGGAAAAAAATACCTTAGGCAAAAGTCAGGCAAGTGGGTAAGTGAGTATAATGCCATAATAATGGGGAGAGGGGGCATGGCATTTGGGTTTGGGAAGTGAGCTGGTGAAGTGAAGGCTCATGTGAACTAAAAGGGAGGTTTGCTCTCAAGAATTACTGCACTGCTGAGTGGAGTTGTTTAAATCCAGCCAAGGCCAACCTATCCTAGAACTCCAGATGGACAAAAATACCTAAAGATGTGCTTCACATGATGTTATGTAGGATGTGGATTGGACATTCAGCCTGGGTCCCTGAGAGGAGGGATTTGGGGAAATTTCAACTTGTAATTTTCATGCCTTTTGAAGCAGATCACCGCTATCATTTCAAACTCAGTAAAAGTACCTTTTCTTTACCTCAATGGAGTTGGGGGTTTTTTTGGAAATATCATAAATATGCTAATAATTTCTTGGGTTTTGAACAGAGGCAGCCCTAACATTAAGCAAGATCTGCTTTATTGGCTAAACTGGAGACCCAGTCTACCAAGGGGACTGAGCACATAATGTTAACCCACCAGAGCAACTAGGAAGACTGTGGAGCCCTAGGGTCAACTTCTCCCCAGCCACACAGGTACTGTGAGGAGACAGAATGGATGGAGGAGCTGCAGCTCAATAAGATTCCAGTCTGAGCCAGATGGTCGCTGGGCATAGGATGCATGGAAGATCTGGAGGAGCACCCCCAGAGGTAACTCTCGCTAGAGAATGGCAGAGAGATTATGCCTTGCAGGAAGCTGACAAAGAGGACCTCCTGTTGACATATGCCCAGCAACTTCTGCATGAAGCGCTTGAGAATCGGAGAGCTGGGGGGGGGGGGTTGCATAAGAGCATGCTCTGCCAGTGCATGAAAAGCTGGAGCTCTGCCATCTCTGCAAACCCAGCTGTGATTCCTGTAGTTCAGCAGGGGCTGGCTCTGGCAGCAGCTGCCCTGGGAGTCACCACTACTGCAGCCCAGGGCCCCCCTAGCAGGAGGGCCATCCTTGGAGGCACCAAATTCCATAGGTTCCTCTGCTGGGAGTAAAATACGAATGGGATCCCAAAGCCTTGGAATTCTTTCTAGCTCAAGTCTGGAATCGCATGCAGGGGTATGGGGAGGACTTTGCTTCGGAGGCAGCTAAAGTGAGATGTGTCACCATGGCCATGGCTACAGCAGATTGTACAGGCACTCTTCAAAATGATAATGCCCTTCATCTGAGGGATTACAAATAGTTCATGATGGCGCTCCACACATGGTTTGAGACTTCCTAGCCGAACACAAGGCTAGGATCAGGATGAAGACCATAAACCAGGGGTGGAGGTCAGTAGCAGAATACACCAGGAGTTTCGTGGATTGGCCTGCCACATGCATGGCTGGCTCCCAGAGGTCCTGATGGAGTGCTACAAAGATGGGCTTAACAAAGACATCTATCAAAGCTGCATCTCCCAGGGAGCCCCTCAAGATCTTCAGTGCTGGTATGTGTTGGCAGCCGAAGTGGACATCGATCTGGCTAGAGACCATGGAAGCTGCAGCTGGAGCAAGCCTTCCCCCTCTGCGCCTAAAGAGGTCCAAAGAGCTGCCAAAGGTGGGCCAGTAGCGAAACCAAGGTCCACAACATGCTTCTTGTGTGGGAAGGAGGGGCACTGAGCAGCTGATTGCCTCACCAAACCAAATTCCAATCCGACAACTGCTGAGGACAGGAAGCCTGAGAAGCACATCAAGTTAGCCAGTGTGACTTGTTGCCTGAGAAGCACATCAAGTTAGCCAGTGTGACTTGTTCTCTCCTGACCCAACTGTCCTGAGTCAGCCACGCCCAGTAAGTGGCATCAAGCCAACTGTGCCTAACCGGACACATCCGGTTAGTCATGGTGACCCAGCTATTGGCCCTTTGAGAGATACCATAATTCTGATCAAGGTTCTGATGAATGAACCCAAGCAAATAAGACTAGGATCCTCCTCAAAGCTCTTCTTTATTGAATACATCATTTTGGTACAGCTTCAAAGGAAAACCAAGTCTAAATCTTTCCTGCGGTTTTAGTATAATTAAAATAGGAAATAGCCCCATTCTCCAAGTGTCATGTTGGCCAATTGGGTTAATTTGAAGTTTTTTGAAGTTTGGCTCAAGGCTCATGATTTAGTTAGGGCAATTGCTGGAATCTTGACAGGAATTTTTATTCGAAGATAATGATATTAGAGGGAGTGTCTGCAGAATCTGAATTTCCTGTGCCAGAACATTAGCTTTTGCCCACAAATAACTTTAATTGAAGAATGTGATGGATGACACCTACCCCGTATATGTGCATAATTGGAGAAACTGATTTATGGCACACCCAGGGGGGAAGGGGGAAGCAGGGTCACAGGTGACTGTCATTACATAAAGCCCCCTAGGGAGCTTTAATTCAAAATCATGCCTTTCAGACTACAGGACCCCCCGGTGGTGTTCATGAAGTTAATAAATGAGGTGCTACATGAGCACCTCTACAAGAGGGCCCTTGTCTACCTGCATGATATTCTCATCTACACTTGAGACCATGGACGGGCACATACCCCTAATCTACCAGGTACTGGAAAAACTTCTAGTGGCAAACCTGTATGTCAAACTGTTGAAATGCGAATTTCACTGCGCATGGTTAGACTACCTGGGTTACCAAGTCTCAAGTGAGGGCATAGAGATGGACCCAGCCAAAGTACAAGCCACCGTAGGCTGGCAGTCCCCTCTCATCCACAGACAGCTACAAAATTTTTTGGGGTTCACAAACTTCTAATCGGCAGTTTATCCCCTCCTTTTCAAGGATTGCCAAACCCCCGACAGACCTCCTAAAGACAGGGAGTCCAGGAACGAAATCTCACCTGGGACAACCCCTACAATGGGACCTAACCTGCCAAAAAGCATTTGAAACACTGAAAGAACTGTTTGAAAAAGAACCAGTGCTGAAGCATCCTGACACCAAACAACCCTTCGTCATTCAAGTGGATGCCAGTGAGATGGCAGTGAGACCAGTGTTACTCCAAAGAAATAACCAGAAAAGCCTACAACCCTGCACCTACACCTCCCATAAGCTCACAGACATGGAGAGGTGATGGCGTGAGGAATGATAGTCAACAAACAGTTGGGTTGGCAATATATAAACCAGGATAGTCATTTAATACTGTATCTTTAAGAGAATGCTGCAATTGTGATTGGCTGAGGTTCCTCCAACGGCCATAAGATGGAGCCAGAAACCTGGTTTCTTTCTCTTTGCATTTCCTGTTTTTCTGTATTACTAGAAGTAAACCTACATTTTATTATTCAGTGTATCTGTATGCTGGTCGTGTGTTATTCAACATCACTCTCACTACGTTTCCCTGAGTGCACTCATTCTCCTAACAGGGAATATCTCAACAGATGGGCTGCATGGGAAAAAGAGGCTTTCGTGGTGAGATGGGCACGGCAAACCTGGTGCCACCTGCTGGAAGGGAGGCAGAGACCGTTCAAAGTCTTGACTGGCCATAAAAATCTGGAGGCCCTTAGGACTCCGTAAAAACTATCACCCAAACAAGTCCGCTGGGCTCAATACTTTTAACTGATTCAACTTTGTGCTAAAACACAAGTTTCTGGCTGACGTCCTCTCCCAGATGCCCCAGTACAAATACGAATGGGAGGAGGTCATGAACACCATCACCTCCTCTAGTCAAATTGCTGCCCAAGTAACCACCAGATGACAACGCCATGATCGGCAAGACCAACCCGCAAGTGACCTAACCACAAAACTCAAAAGTGAACTGCTAGCAGACCCCTTGGTCATAGGAGGCAAACCCATTATGAGGTGCAGTGAATCCTTGATTCGAGGTGGCACAGGAGACAACGCCAATACTTAATCAAGTGGAAAGGCTGCCCTCTATCAGAGGTGCCTTGGGTAAAGAGTAGGAATGTCCAGGCTTATCGCCTTAAGCAAGATTCCATGCAGAAAATCCAACTAAGCCTGGAGGAGGGGGTTGCAACCCTAAATTCTATACCTGCACTCAACTTGTTTTTGCCCTGCAAGGTCGCTTTCAAGAAGTGAGGGGAGCAGAATGTCAACTTGTAAAACATTCCTAAACTGGTTTCCAAGTTGGCATAAAAGGGGGGGGGGGGCAAAGGACTTGAGAAGCATATGGCAAATGAACTTAGAAGCTCATTCCAACTTTATATTAAAAAAGATTGTAGCTAAACAATGAAGCTTTTGCCCACAAATAACTTTAATTGGAGAATGTGATGGATGACACCTACCCCGTGTATGTGCGTAATTTATAAATCATAAAACTGATTTATGGCACACCCAGGGGGGAGGGGGGAAGCAGGGTCACAGGTGATTGTAATTACTTATGCCAGAATCAGCTTTGTACAGGTCATGCCAGTATGTCACTCCTAATGAATTCTTTGAAGTTTTTTGAAGTTTGGCTCAAGGCTCGTGATTTAATTAGGACAATTGCTGGAATCCTGACAGGAACTTTTATTCGAAGACAATGATAGCAGAGGGAGCGTATGCAGAATCTGAATTTCCTGTGCCAGAACATTAGGTTAAACTGCTTCTTTCGAGGCCCCTCCCAATGTCCAGTTCAACTGTGAGCCAATCCAAAGGTGCAAACATGTTGTGAGAACTTCTGGCTGAGAAGGTGATAACAAGCAGTTGTCAGGTGCCAAGATCTCATTCCTCTGGTATTGGACCAAAACATACGGTCCCAGGCACATTCTTTCGCCTTCTCATTTCCCCAAAAGGTACATCAAAGCAGAAAAAGAATAAAGGAAAACCCTATGTGAAAGCATGCCCAAGTCTCGACCCTGCTGCCAGAATGGCAGCATCCTGATAGAGATCTATGGGACCTGACATGCTGCACCCCGAAAAACTATACTTTTCATCTGTCCATTGTAGCACAGCGCCCGGGATTTACTTTGATAGCAGCAGGGCTTGGGGCAATGGTCAATCGCTGTTCATGGCATGGTAGAGAAGATGGAAAGTAATTCCCCACCACCAGACCAGAGCAGGCTGGTGGGGGTGGGAATTCAACCTGGAGACAAAGCAAATAACAAAGAGGGGAGAAAATAATAGGAACAATTAGATTTATCAGGGTAAAGTTGGTGGAAACATTTAATTAATTTTGGGGCTCTAATGTGCTTTTTATGAACCCATTTGTTTTGTGGTAAGGGGAGGTCCTTCCATGCTACTAGATACTGGTGGCCCCATGGTGTTTCCTTCAATCTAGAATTTCTTTGATTTCAAAATGTTGTTCGTCCTCTGTCATGATAACTTGTGGCAGGAAGGGAGCCACAGTCCTTAAAGGTGAGGTCACTTCTGGTTTCAGTAGGCTGCAGTGAAAGATTTGCAGTGGATTTAGATAATTGCAATTCTATTCTGACCAAGTTTATGATGCGAGTGATGGGGAAAGACCCTTTGAACTTTGGTCCTAATTTTTTAGATGGGTGTAGGAACTGTAGGAAGCAAGTGGATAGGTAAAACCCAGTCTCCGATTTTAAACTGTTTGGGTTCCACTCTTTTTATCTGCCTGCACTTTGTACACTGTTTTGTCTTTGTCTAAAACCTTGTGGACTACCCAGCCAGATGGTCTTTATTTGATTGATCCATTTCTTCAAGGAGAGGATAGTGGGCTCAGTGGTGAGCAGCTCAGGCACTGGACTGAATTCTTGACTTGTAGTTACTTGGAACAGAGTAAAATCTATGCTGCTGTGCATGGCACTGTTGTAAGCAACCTCTGCAAAAGGTAACAGTCCAATTGTCCTAATGGTAATTAATAAAATATGAAATTTACCACTCTGGAACTGAGTTAATTCATTCTGTCGCCCAATTTGTTTGAGCATGGTGACTAAAACTAAGCCTCTAGTCCTGGGGTGTCAAACTCAATTTCATTGAAGGTCAGATCAGCATTATGGTTGTCCTCTGAGGCCGGGTGGGAGGAGAGATGTGGCCAGGGTGGTTGTGGCTGATTGGGAATGGCCTGGGGAGCATGGCCAGCTTGATATTGCTCACATATGGCCTGTGGCGACTGGATGGGATTGTGAAGGGAATCCAGGAGTCTCCAGTGGGTGTGGTATGGTGGGAGGCTTGTACCATGGGATGAGTTGAGGGGAGGCAGGGGGCAAGGCAGCTATAGCTAGTGTGCCTTCAGCTGCTTTTGGCACTGCTCAGTTTCCCACCCCCACCAGCCTGCTCTGGTCTGATGGTGGGGAATTACTTTCCGTCTTCTCTGCCATGCCATGAACAGCGATTGACCATTGCCCCAAGCCCTGCTGCTATCAAAGTAAATCCCGGGGGCTGTGCTACAATGGACAGATGAAAAGTATAGTTTTTGTCTGAAGGAGGAGGAGGAGCAGGGAGAAGAAAGAGGGAAAGTGGCCAAATGTGATGCTGCCTGCTTGCCGGCACTGAAGCACACCACTGCCAGCCATGGTGTAACTCTCCGAGGTTGGATCGGATTGCGCTCACTCTCTCTCCCTCCCTCCCTCTCCCCCCCTCTCTTTCTCTCTGACACACATACAAACACACAGGTTGGATTGGATCACTCTCTTGTTCTCTTTTTCTTGCTACGGCAGCAGTGGCAGCGCTTTAGTGCCTGGCTGGCGGGGTGCTTCTCACTCAGCTGCTTTCCCTCCCTGCTCCTAATCCTCCTTCAGACAAAAGCTGCACTTTTGTCCATTGCAGCACAGCGCCTGGGATTTATTTTGACAGTGGTGGGACTTGGGGAATGGCCAGTCCCCATTCATGGCACGGTGAATGTCAGAGTGTTTGTAGTGTGTCTACTAGTGTGAGATAACCCAGGAGCAAAACACAGCATACAGAGGCTTTGTCGTTTAACAATAGTTTATATACAAGACTGCTATATATTTACATATACGTGTTAGGCACATACCAGGCAAGCAATCAATCTTCATTACTCTGCATGGAGAACTACAATGAAGATAGAACATGAGAGGAGACGCCCTCTCATGGCCTCCCTTATATAGACAGCATCTTAAAGAGGCAATCACCCTGCTTACCCATCTTCAGTCTTAAAGTGGCAATAACCCTGCTGACACATCCTCATTGCATCAGCATTTACAGCAGCCTTACAGCAGCTGGTCAGCTATTACCTTTTTATTACCTATATATTTCTCCTATTTAAAGTAACAGCTGCTAATCCAAACACTTTAACATATTTATGCTTGTCCACAGGTACAGATTTTGTTAATATATCAGCTATATTAAGGTCAGTAGAACAATGCTGTAATGAGTTTCTCCTTTAAAGATTCCCTAACTTTATATACTCTAATCTCAGTTGTAGTGAACTGCTCAGAAGGTATACTTTTATTATTCCTTTTAGATCTTGGCATTTCTGCATTTCTGTGCTTTCACTTTTCATCACAGGTCTGTCCTCTTCTATATCTACCTCTTACCCATTTTCCTGTCTCTCCTTTTTCAAGCTGACTTCCGGTAAACTAGTGCTATGCATTGGCCTGAATACCTCATGATTAGCATGCACCCTATTCCAATTATTCTGCTCTGCAAAACTAGCAGATCTTGAAATCACTACCTTTCTAGTCCCATTTGTAAACCTATACTCTTTGGATCCTGGCTCATACCAAATAAACCTAAGCTTCCTGGTCTTTTTCTGTCCTTTTTTCCTGGTGCCTTTTGGAATATGCAGGCATAACTGCCAAATGTCCTTAGATGAGTCAAGGTGGATTTCCTTCCATGCAACAGGAAATATGGCATTTCCTTTATCACCACACTCCATATTCTATTTTAATTATATAATTTGCGGTCTTCACAGCTTCCCCCCAGTATACTTTACTCATGCCTGCATCAGCAAGCAATGTGTCCTTCATAATGTGTATCACATCATTCCTTCTTTCAGCCATTCTGTTTTCAGCCAGCTAATATGGATTCGTTTGTCTATACCTTATGCCTAAATTGCTTAACCATCTTTGGAACTTATCAGACATAAACTCTGTTCCCCTGTCTGTTTGCAGCTGGCATACCTTATAATCATACTGTCACTCTACAAGTGTTACCTGCTGCCTGAACTGTTGCAACACTTCTGTCTTGCTTTTCAGCAGATAACGAAACCCATATCTACAGTAGTCATCTAAGGCATATCTAGCTCCTTCTAAAGTGGTGAAAGGTGCTTGCTTGGAGAATAAATTGATGACAGTCCAAATCACTGTATTTCCATTGCTTACTGGGAGTTCAACAATAAAGTCTTTTACAATCACCATCCAAGGTTTTGTGGGTTCAGCTACTTGTTGGAGAAACTCAGGTGGTTTCCCTGGTCTGCTCTTCCTGGTAGCACAAATGAAGAAGCTTTTTACATAATTTTCGACATTGGTTTTCATCTTTGGCCACGAAAATTGTTTTCTGGCTAAATGGAGAATTTTTAAAAATCCAAAATGGTCCCTAGTTGAGAACTGTGACTGTTTTAGCACTATTAGTCTTTCTAAGCCATTCCCTCCCTGAGAGTTAAGTCTGTTTGGGTTCTCTTTAAACCAAATATTGTTTGACAGTGCAACTTTCAAATCTGCTGTTAATTTGTCTTGTGGGAGGCCGGAATGGTGTTTGCCCTAGTGGTTGCTTGTGCTACTGGTTGGGCTTCGGAGATCATGGCATGCACTATTTCCTCTCGTTGGCTGTCAAATTGGGATTTTCTGGGGAAGGCATCCGCGAATAGATTCCTCTCCCCAAATATATTTTAGCTTGAAATTGAAGCGCTTAAAGTATTTTGCCCAATGGACTTGTTTGGGAGAAAGTTTTCGAGGGATTTTTTAAAGCTTTGAGGTTTTTATTATCAGTCCATACCTCGAAAGGCTCACTAACTCCCTCAAGGAAATGTCTCCAGGATAAGAGAGCCCATCATACAGCAAAAGCTTCCTTCTCCCAGATTGCCCATCTGTGTTCGGTGTCTGTTAACTTTTAAAACACATTAGCACAAGGCATCAGCTCATTTTGAGAGTTCTTTTGAAGTAGAATAGCCACCACAGCCATGTCACTAGCATCGTCTTAGACTATAAAGGGTTTATTTGGATCCAGATGTTGGAGGATAGGCTCCGCCACAAGCAGGCACTTTCATTTTTTGAAGGATTTTTGACAGTCAATTGTCCAAACAAGAGGTTGCCTAGGCTTTGGCATGGTCGAAGACTGTCCGGTTTTTAGTAGCTCCATTAAAGGGAGCTCCACAAAAGAAGGGATGAATTGCCTATAAAAGTTAGCAAAGCGCAGGAAACTCTAGTTGCTTGCGCATTTGTGGGGGTTGTTAAAGGCCATGTCACACTGCCCAACGGATGCAAAGAGGACACAACGGAAGGGAAAAATGTTCCTTCCGTTGTATCTGCGCTCAAAAGGGGCAAAAATTTGCATAATTGGAGCGGATGAAACGGACGCGGGGAGGACACAGGGAGGATGCAAAGCGGATGCGGAACAGAAGCCCAGCGGATGCAGAACAGATGGCGCATTCGCAGGGCTTCGGGGGAGTCTCAGGAGAGCGGACGCAGAACAGAAAAAACGGATGCATAACGGATGCACAGCGGATGAAGCGGATGCACAGCGGAAGCCTAGCGGATGCACAGCGGAAGCGGAACGGATGTCGCGCATTAATTGCGCATGCGGGGGGGATGCATTGCGCAAGCCCCCCGGATATAAAGGGAGCAGCTCGCACGTGGCCAGCATTCCGAGGGAAGACCTGCTGCTGGATACTTCGAGTTCCTTGCCTGCCCTGCCTGCATGCCTGCCTCCAAGCCTGCCTCCCAGCCTGCCTCCCAGCCTGCCTCCCAGCCTCCTGGGCAGCCTCCTTGCCAGCCTGCTTTCCAGCCTTGCTGGCAGCCTGCCTTCCAGCCTCCCTGCCAGCCTTGCTGCCAGCCTGCCTTCCAGCCTCCTGGGCAGCCTCCTTGCCAGCCTGCCTTCCAGCCTGCCTTCCAGCCTCCCAGCCAGTCTGCCTGCCAGCCTTGGTGCCTGCTTTCCTGCCAGGCTTCCTGCCAGCCTTGGTGCCAGGCTTCCTGCCAGCCTTGGTGCCAGGCTTCCTGCCAGCCTTGGTGCCTGCAAGCCTTCCTGCCAGCCTTCCTGCCAGCCAGCAACCCCACAACCATGGGGAAGAAGCGAAAGGCTCAGCAACCTGCCGCCATCCCTGGCAAGAGGGACAGGGACACCCACCCGCCCCATGTCCGTGACTCTGCTTCTGCTGGGGCTTCTGCTGCTTGGGCTCGCTCTTCTCTTGCTGGAGCTTCTGCTGTGGCTGCTCCTGGCAGTGGTGCTTCTGCTACGTACTCTGCTGAAGCTGCTCCTGGCGGTGGTGCTTCTGCTGCTGTGCACTCTGCTGAAGCTGCTCCTGGTCCTGCTGGTCCTGCTCGTTCTGCTCGTGCTCCTGGTCTTGCTGGTCCTG
>BLBF01000031.1:107205-143581 GCA_015471245.1 Laticauda colubrina
ATATATATATATATATATATATATATATTTGTGAAATCTCTACTCGCCAGCCTTTTTGTATATTTCAATTTTAGTAATATTTTTATTTTTGCTTTTTATTTGATCCTTTTTCTTCTTTGGTTTTTTGGGCCTTTTTATTATTGGATTTTTCCATTTTGGATCATAATTGACTACTCTATCAGATGGATTGAAGGTCAAAAAGAATTTGAAGTTTTTTGAAGCATTAAAATGAAAAAAAAGTGAGAAAAAGAAGAAAGTGTTAAATGAAATAGACTGTGTGTATTTGGATTGCTTGGTGACTTTGGGACTTTTGGAAATTCTTATTTGAATGATTAAAATCATTTGGGTCGTTTAATTTTTTTTTTTTTTTTACAATGGCATTACTTATGGATGAACTGAAAATGGAATTTATAAAATATAATCAAGAGAAACAAGAAGGGAAGGATTCTTTTGGCTCTATTTTTCATTTTTTAGAAATGGCAATTTCTACATATGAGAAACTACAAGAACAAGAAGATTGGGATGAAGAAGAAACCATCCTTCATGAACAAGCAACTTTATTTGGGGAAGAAAGGGGAAAGAGGAGAAAGAGAATGGAGAATTTAAGACTTAAAAAAACAACCAAAAAAGGGAAAAACAAGGTGAAAAGTGGACACAATATCAGAAAGCAACAGAAAAGAGGAATACATAAGAGGGTGGAGATTAAGAGACAAGGGGGTAAAAAGGGTAGAGGGGAGAAACAAGGGAGGAAAGAAGGGAAGAGAAGCTACAAAGGTTTGAAACTAGATGTAAAGGAACAGATTTTATTTAGAGATAATGGGTAAACATATAACTGAAAAAGAGATTCTGCAAAGGTACATAAGATTGTGTTGTTGTATCTGTATTTGAAATAATGTTAGAAAATTGGAATAATATATGATTATAAAATGGGACAAAATATTTAATGTAACTGAGCGAATTTTTTTTTTTAAATAAAATAAATGAAATTAAATATGAGAGAATTGAATTAAAGAAAGTAACTAAGCAAAATCTATAAGTGTTCCCATAGAAGTATGATATTTATTTAGAAAGGATTGTGTAAAATGTTTAAGACTTAAATGAATATTAATTTTAATGATATAATTTCAATTGCTATGGATTGTTGTTTTAATTATATTATATATCTAAAAAAAATTTTTTTTTTCCTGTTTTAAAATATTGAGTTTATTTTTAGAATGTATTACGCAGAATCCGAATGAAAATTATGTGTTATGTTAAGCTTTAAAACTAGGGGAAGGATAAGTATGATAAGGCATTATACTCCAATCAGTCATTACAGAAGAAATTTTGTGTTAATGAGAAAAAATAATAGACAGCTGAAACAGGACAGACAAAAGATATAAGTATAATGATTTAAATTGAGATGAAATAAATATAATAGAATTAAGAGAGTGAAAAGAGGGGAGAAGCTATATAGAAAATGTATAATAGTAAATAAGAAATGGAACTGCTATATAAAAGTAAGTATGAACTTGAATTTATGTCTGTACAAAAAGATGTAACTCGGGATCAAACTGCCATCCAAAAAGATATTTTATGTTTTTTATGTTTTGTGTTTTGTTGGTATATGTTTGTTTGTTAAAAATTAACAAAAAAATTTTTCAAAAAAATAAATAAATGGATGCTGGATGGATTGAGAGGAAGCCAAACGGAGGCAGTGAGTACATCGCGTTTTGCAACGGATGGCAAGATTTTTTTTCCGTTTTGCTTCCTCTTTGCATCCGTTTTTGCAGTGTGACAGGGGCTTAATCTAGCACAGCCTTTAGTTTTCCAGTGTCCATTTTGATCCCTTGATCTGACACTTGGTAGCCCAGGTAGTCCAAAGCCTCTGTGAAATTCACATTTTGACAGCTTTGCATAACATATGGCAGCTAAAAGTTTTTTCAGTACCTGTCTGACTATTTGACCTGCTCTTCCAAATTCTCACTAAAATATAAGAATGTCATTCAGGTAAACTAGGACTCCCTTATACAGAGGTTCATGTAGCACCTCATTGATCAGCTGCATAAATACTGCAGGAGCCCTTGAAGTCCAAAAGGCATGGAATTTGTAAGGAATATAAGTCACCTAACAGGTATTTGGGTTAGAAATATATAAATTAGGATAAACATTTTAATACTGTCTCTTTAAGGGAATGCAAGAGCATGCAATTGGGTGTGGTTTCTCAAATGGCCTTAAGATGGAGCCAGAAACCTGGATTGTTTAGTCTTAGTCTGAGTTTCAGAAGAGAGTGTGAGTGTATCTTTATTTCCTTCTGTTGGAAAGTATTGCTAATGCTCCATTTTTTCTAATTGACTGATATTATTGGATTTAATGTAAGTCTAATACTGAACTGTTTTTGACACTGGAATTTGGATTATCCCTGGACTGCAAATTGACTGAAATTTGTGAATGACTTTGGACTGTGATTGGACTTTGCTTAAACCTTTCTGGAAGTAAAAACCTACATTTACTGTACAGTGTATCTGTGTACTGTGTGTGTATTATTCAAACACTTCTCTCTATACGTCTCCCTGTATGCGCTCATTCTCCTAACTGGAAATTATCTCAACACTGGTTATGGGCCCAGGCCATACCATGCTCAGATAACTGAGAGTTAGTGTGAATGCACAGAACTGTATACAGACAGCTGTTTACTGTTTAATTGTGGTTTACTATCCTGGTAAATATGGCACAAGTCACTTCAACATGTCTATCACTGATAACCCGGTTGGATGGAAGAAACTATGTTTCCTGGTCTATGAAATGCAGTCTACTTCTGCGTAAAAAAGGTTTATGGAATGTAGTTCAAAATCCACCAGATGTAAATGCTTGGGATCCAGAAAATGAGGATGATGCCAAGAAGCTTGTTGACTTTAAACAGAACAACGAACAAGTTCTTTGTATAATTGGACTAACACTGAGTGACCAGCAGCTAGCCATATTCGTGGAGGAGAGTCTGCTGCTAGGTGTTGGGAGAATTTGAAGAGGATTTATGTTTGTGACAGTGTAGGTGCACACATACATCTTACACGTAAACTGTTTAGAACATGTCTTCTGAAAGGTAGAGATATGTTAGCTCATTTGAATTTCATGAAAAGAACTTTTCAAGAGCTACATGAAAAAGAACTGATATTTTCAGAGCTGCATCAAGTTTATATCATTCTTTCCTCATTGGATGAAAGTTATGATGATGATGTATCTTCACTGGAAGTCCTGCCCAGAGATAAACTGACATTAACTGACATAACTGGAAGGTTGCTAGAAGAAGCAAGAAGACGGCAAGATAGAGACCAACTGAGGAAGGAACAACCACAAGAAGAGGATTTATCTTCAACTGCTTATAATGTTAGGAAATTTTTTTGGGGTGGGGCTAGCGGACATATAACTAAATTCTGTAAGAAGGGAAAACAACAGAATACTGGCAAACACCAGAAGGCCAAGAAGAATGTTAGTTTAGCTATGTCTAGCAATTCAACTGTAAACCATGATTTGTGGGTTGTTGATATTGGAACATCACAGTGCATTACTAAAGATAGAAACAGGTTTGTAAAGATGTCCACAAGTAAACAACATGTATCATTGGCAAATGGATGGAAGATTAAAGCATCAGGTGAAGGTACTGCATATTGTATAAACGAACATTTAACTATGTTATATGTACCTAAACTGAAATTTAATTTATTATCAGTAAGGGCTTTAGTTAATCTTGGTTATGTTGTAACCTTTAGGGGAGATAACTGTATAATAGAGAAAGAGCGTAAAAATGTTACTGCTACTTAAAAGAATGATTTATATCATTCTTTTGATCGATGATCAGCTGAAGATGGCTAACTCCATTTATAACAATGTTAAGCCACATGATGAATGTATAATGTGTCTAGGGCACATTAATTTCAAAATGCTCAAACAAACTGTTAAATTGGCAGAGGAAGTAAAACTGAAACCCTGTAGCAAGTATTTACACTGTAATGCTTGTAGTCTAGAAAAGAGTAAGGTTACTCCTGCAAACAGACTTAATGGGTTTAAGACCAAAAACCTTTTGAGGTTGTTTTTGCTGACATAATTGGTCCCAAGAAACCAAGTTTAGGAGGTGCCTGTTATATTTTGAGTATTATGGACCATTACTCAAGATATGGTTTCTGCTATCTTATGAAAAACAAAACAGAAACATTCCAACATTTCTTTAACTGGCTAAGGTTTGCTGAGAGAAAAATGAAAAGTAAAGTAATTACTTTAGTAACTGATAATGGGACTGAATTTGTTAACAAAAGATTCTAAACAATGTTGAAATTGGCTGGTGTTGAGCATAAACATTCTGCACCTTACAGACCCCAACATAACTCATAACTCATAACAGACTACAACAGAACTTGTTTGCAGAATGAAGAGGGCAAACATTACAAGCCATGGCTCACACTATGTTATCTGATTCAGGTTTACCTGAAACACTGTGGGGTGAAGCCATAATGTGCAGCAAATTTGTTTTAAACAATGTAGTAAATACAACAACTGGAGAATTGCCATTCACTCGTTGGCATGGCAGAAAACCAAATGTAAGTTACCTACACACATTTGGAGCTCCAGCATGGGTGCATATTCCCTCACAAGTAAGACTGAAAGGGCAACATAGAGCTAAGAAGTTTTTTTTTGTGGGTTATGAGGCCAACCATAGATCATTTAGATTTTGGGATCAAGGCACAGCTCATGTTTATTGTAGTGCTAGTGCAAAATTTCTTGAGCACATTGGGTGGGATAAACTGGAACAGGAATCCAGCAATGATATTATTATTGACACCCAAATAGTCCCTAAGGATAAAATCAGTACACCCTAAATAGCCATTAAAGAGGAAGAACAGGAGGAAGTAGTAGAACAAGCACAGGAAGAAATAGAAGAACAGGAGCAGGTGGCACAGGAAAGTCCACCAATAAGCCCTTTATTACCAAGATGTTCAACCCGAGTAATACAACCACCTGATAAATATCAGGCTAGTGTTGTATGCCAAGTGAATACAGTTCCAAGTAATTATAGGGAACTAAAACTGTATCCTGCTAAGGATCGGACTGCTTGGCAGAAAGCAATGGATCAGGAACTGGAATCATTAAAAAGACTGGAGGTATACGAAAATGTTAAGTTACCACCAGGTAAACATGCTATAGGATGTAAATGGATATATAAACTGAAGACAGGTGTAGATGGGACTGTTACCCATAAAGCCAGGTTAGTAGCACAAGGATTTAATCAGACAGCAAATGACTATGATGAGGTGTTTGCACCTAATCTGAAAGCTACTATATTAAGGGCAACATTCGTGTGGGCAGCTAAGGAGAAATACATTGTAAATCATTTGGATGTAGAGACAGCTTATCTGCATGCACCATTGCAACACACTATATATTTAAAGAAACGTTTAAGCCCCTGTCACATTGAACCAACAGATGCAAAGAGGATGTAAAACGGACAAAAAAGCTTGCCATCCGTTGGAAAACGCGATGTACTCACTGCCTCCATTTTACTTCCTCTCTATCCGTCCAGCATCCGTTTATGGACGTTTCATCCGCTCCAAAAGTTTTGGGTTGCCCAAAACTTTTGCGTGGAAAATGTATCCAGTTCGTCCGTTCTGCATCCGCTACGCATCCGTTCTGCATCTGTTACACATCCGCTATATCTGCTAGGCATCTGTTCCGCATCCGCGCAACTCGCATCCGTTCGGACGCAGGGAGGAAGCGGAACGGACGCAGAACAGATGCAGAACGGATGCCTAGCGGATGCAGCATGGAAACAAAGCGTTTAAAATGGAAAAAACGTTCGCAGAGGGGACCTATCTCGGATATTAAGGATGTCTACAGGATGCCTAGAGGATGCCTAGCGGAAGACCTATATTTCCTATAAAAAGGGGGAGCAACTCATCTTCATCTCACTTTCAGAACAGCAGCCCAGCGGTGCAGACCTCTGCAGCCTTCATCTGCCTCTTGCTCTTCCACAGCATCCAGTCATGTCCACCGTGGATTGCAACAAAGTCCTTTCGGCAGCCACCATCATTCTGCAACAGTGCAAAGCCATCTGCAGGGCTCTGTGAACTCTACTGCGAGAAGAAAAAGAGGCAGCCAAAAAGAGTCTGGGTCTGAAGATGGTTCACCAGAAGAGCAGAGGACGGACTGTACAGCAAGCTGATGGTGAAGCTCAGGAATGAAGACACTCGGGCGTTCCAGAACTTCATGAGGATGCCTCCAGCCATGTTTAACGAAGTTGTGCAGCGGCTGACACCCAGGTTGACCAAGGCAAACACCAGCTTCCGCCCCAGCCTGGACCCTGGGGTCAAGGTGGCACTGACTCTGCGCCACCTGGACTCAGGGACCACCTACAGGAGCATGCAGTACGGCTGGAGGGTGCCATCCAACACCATCAGCATTGTGGTCAGAGAAGTGGTGCAGGCCATCATCGAAGAATACAAGGAGGAGCTCCTCCAGTACTCCTCCACTGAAGAAGGATGGAAGAAATTTGCAGAGCAGTGGTATCAGAAGTGGAACTTCCCCCACACCGTTGGAGCTATAGATGGCAAGCACGTGGCCTGCAAATCTCCACCCAACTCAGGGTCCACTTATTTCAACTCCAAGGGCTTCTTCAGCATCATCCTCTCCGCCATGGTCGATGCTGACTACAAGTTCATGTACATCGATGCTTCAGGCAATGGCTCATCTTCAGATGCCCAGGTATACAACGCCAGTGTCCTCAAGGAGGGACTGAAACGCAACCTCATCGTGGGCTTCCCAGGTCCAGACCCGCTGCCCAACGACACACAAGATGTGCCCTACTTCATCGTGGGGGATGACACCTTCTCCCTCACAACCTACCTCATGAAGCCCTACACCTCCAGACGCCTCACCCGTGAAGAGAGGATCTTCAACTACAGGCTGTCCAGGGCAAGGCGGGTGGTGGAGAACGCCTTTGGCATCCTGGCCAACAGGTTCCAGTTACTTCTCACCACCATCCAGAGACCGTGAGGAGGATCATGGAAGCTTGCTGCATCCTGCACAATCTCATGCGCACCCGCTACCCAGTGTTACAGGACAGGCTTGTGGACCGTCAGCAAGGCAATGGGGACATGGAGCCTGGGGAATTGAGGCAAGGGCGAAACCTGATAGACACTGTGGATGTGCAAGGCCCCAACAGAGCCTCACATGAAGGGAAGAAGCAGCGCAACCTCCTGAGACGCTGGTGCAACTCCCCAGCTGTAGCAGTGGAGTGGCAAGACAGGATGGTAGATGCTTTATGGATGCTTCCTTCAGCCTGTCTCATCACACGGATGAGATTAGGCCATCTATGTTGGGTGGGCCTACAATGAACAGGGCGTTTAAGAAAGAGTTGTGTTTATGTTGACATGTGTGGATGATTATTACATTATTATTGATAATAAAGGGCCATAGGGGTTGCACCTGGGAGGGTGGACCATACAGTCCCACTATGCTTGCGCTGGAGGTTTATCTATCCCACAGCTATTACCCATCCCAAAGGTATCCCTGCTCATTCCTCAGATATCCCTGCCCACCCCACTGCTATCTTAACCCATCCCACAAGCATGCAAAGGCTTAAACCATTTCTAAAAGTTTCCAGCAAGACTTTATTAAAAAAAAGAAATGAAGCAAGTGTGTGAATCATAAATAGACTTTATTAACAACAAGCTATAAAATAAAAATGAGTCTCTGGCACTCCTCTTGATCGCTCAGTCTCAGGGGTGAAGGGTCCAGGTGCTGTGGAGGTGGCCTGTGCTGGAGTGCTTGTCATCAGCTCCTCCAGAAGCAGAAGCAGCAGAAGTGCCAGCCCCAGAAGAGCGAGCCCGTGATGCAGAAGCCCCAGGAGAACCAGAGTGAGGGCCAGGGGGTGGGATGGTAGCCCTGTCCCTCTTGCCAGGGCTGGCAGCAGATGGCTGAAGCTTGCTGTGCTTCCGCATGGTTGTGGGGTTGCTGGCTGGCAGGAACCAAGGCTGGCAGAAAGGCTGGCAGGGAGGCAGGCAGGAAGTCTGGCAGGCAGGCAGGCACCAAGGCTGGCAGGCAGACAGCAAGGCTGGCAGGAAGGCTGGCAGGCAGGCAGGCAGGCAGGCACCAAGGCTTGCAGGGAGGCAGGCACCAAGGCTGGCAGGAAGGCTTGCAGGCAGGCAGGCACCAAGGCTGGCAGGCAGACAGGAAGGCTGGCAGGAAGGCTGGCAGGAAGGCATGCACCAAGGCTGGCAGGCAGACATGAACCAAGGCTGGCAGGAAGGCAGGCAGCAAGGCTGGCAGGCAGACTGGCTGGCAGCAAGGCTTGCAGGCAGGCTGGCAGGGAGGCTGGCAGCAAGGCTGGCAGGGAGGCTGGCAGCAAGGCTGGCAGGGAGGCTGGCAGCAAAGCTTGCAGGCAGACATGCAGGCAGGGCAGGCAAGGCAGCCAATCCAGACATGCAGGCAGGGCAGGCAAGGCAGCAGGTCTTTCCTCTGAATGGCGACCTGCTTCCGAGCTGCTTCCGTAATATCCGCGGGGCTGATGCAATGCATCCTCCCCGCATGCACAATTAACACCAGGCATCCATTAGGCTTCCACTGTGCATCCGCTGTATCCGCTAGGCTTCCCTTCTGCATCCGCTCTTTCCGTTCCGCGTCCACTTTGCTGCGGCCCCCTGGAAGCCTAGCGGATGTGCCATCCGCTCCCATCTGCTTCCATCTGCTGGGCTTCCGTTCCGCATCCGCTTTGCATCCGCTTTGCATCCGCCCTGCGTCCTCCACGTGTCTGTGTTATCCACTCCGGTTATGTAAATTTTTGCCCCTTTTGAGAGCAGATAACAACGGATGGAACATTTTGCTCATCCGCTGGATCCTTTTTGCATCCGTTGGGCAGTGTGACATGGGCTTAAGGTCTCAAAAATGATAATACTGATAATAATGATTGCTGGAAATTGAAAAAGAGTCTTTATGGTTTAAAGCAATCAGGATATGAGTGGAACCTATGTATAGTTAAAGAATTAACTAAAATAGGCTTTGTAGCTGGCATAGCTGATCCATGTTTGTTTAAAAAGGAAAGTAATGGTATAGTGTCATTATTGTTATTATTTACTGATGATATAGCATTAATCACCAAAACTGAACAGGAAGCTACTGAGATAATTTCACTATTGGAACAGAAATTTTAGATAAAACAGTTAGGAGAAATCAAACAATATCTTGGTTTGAAGATAGATAGAACTAGGGGAGGATACAAGATCTCACAGGCAGATAAAATCAACCAATTACTAAAAAGTTATAAAATGAAACTTTGTAAGCCGGCTAAAACACCAATGAGCCAGGAATTTATCCATAGTGATGTTCAAAGTCCTATTTTTGATAAGAACTTTTATCAGTCCTTGATTGGTAGTTTATCTTATCTCAGTAATTGGTCAAGGCGAGATATTGCATACAGTGTTAATCAATTCGCGAGATTTAATGCTGAGCCCACTGAAAGTCACTGGCAAACTGCTAAATGTGTGTTAAGATATCTGAAACCGACAATGCATTATGTATTGTATTTGGAGCCAAAAGATGAACTGAATTTGACTGCATATGCTGATGCAAGTTTTGCTACAGACATAAATACACGAAAATCTACATCAGGTACTGCTGTATTATTGGGAAAATTGTTGATTGGAGATCTATTAGACAGAAACATCTAAGTTTGTCAACAATGGAGGCTGAATTCTCATGTTTGTCTTTACTATGTACAGATTTATTTTTGTATAAGCAATTATTAATTGATATGGGAATTAATGTAACAGATCCTATTGTAGTTTATGAAGATAACCAATCAGTAATACAGATGGCTTCAAATATTGCTGTTAAAACAAGAATAAAACACACAGATTTAAGATATTTAGATGTGAGACAATGCGTGCAAAGTAAAATGATTAAGCTGGAATACTGTACATCAGAAAACAATATAGCAGATCATTTTACAAAGGCCCAAGGCTCTATAAAGCATAAGGCTAGCTGTGAAGATTATGGACTTAGAATGTAAGGTTGTATATATTATCTTACACAAAAGGGGAGATTGTTAGGAATATAAGTCACCTAACAGGTATTTGGGTTAGAAATATATAAACCAGGATAAACATTTTAATACTGTCTCTTTAAAGGAATGCAAGAGCATGCAATTGGGTGTGGTTTCTCAAATGGCCTTAAGATGGAGCCAGAAACCTGGATTGTTTAGTCTTAGTCTGAGTCTCAGAAGAGAGTGTGAGTGTATTTTTATTTCCTTCTGTTGGAAAGTATTGTTATTGCTCCATTTTTTCTAAATGACTGATATTCCTGGATTTAATGTAAGTCTAACTGTTTTTGACACTGGAATTTGGATTATCCCTGGATTGCAAACTGACTGAAATTTGTGAATGACTTTGGACTGTGATTGGACTTTGCTTAAATCTTTCTGGAAGTAAAAACCTACATTTACTGTACAGTGTATCTGTGTACTGTGTGTGTATTATTCAAACACTTCTCTCTATATGTCTCCCTGTATGCGCTCATTCTCCTAACGGGGAATTACCTCAACAGAATTGGAAAACCGTTTTCCATTCATCTCCTCTTATGTGGACTCAGTAATAGGCTTCTCTTAAATCCAGCTTAGTAAAATCTTGCCTTTTGACAAGTGGTTCAGCAAGTCCTTCATTAGGGGTAGAGGGTATGTATTTTGTACACTCCCCTTTGATCCCCCTAAAATGCATTATCTAAGCCCCCCATCTTTCTTTTCTTTAAATAATACTGGGGCTGCGACTTTTGATTTTGCTGTCTCAGTGAATCCCCTGGCTAAATTAGTATCAATGTACTTTCTCAATTCAGTCATTTCAGCATGTGTCATTGAGTACATTTTTTGTTTTGGCGGTTTGGCCCCAGGTTCTATTTCGATGGCACAATCAGTGGCTTGATAGGGGTGGGGAGGGGATATTGCATTCCTCCTTACTAAATACTTTGGCTAAGTCTTTATATTCCTTAGGAACCGGGGTCTTGCCTAGAGGTGAATCTGAAGCGATAGCTGCTGGTTCTGGTGGCTGGCTCACGTTGAGAGGCAGCCGCTTGCCAGGGGGAACAGGGGGAAGTGGCCCCACCCCAATTATGATTTTTCGGAATCCATCTTCCCACTTAATGATAGAGACCCACTTGTCTAACCAGGCCAGACCCAGAATGACAGCTTCTGACATTTTTGATGCCACTACAAATTGAATAAGTTCACAATGTCTTCCCATCTCTAATCTGACCAGTTTCATAACTTGGGTGGCTGGTGTTTCCCCAATCAAAGTTCCATCCACCTGTTCCAATCTAATTAGGCGTTTTTGGGCTCTAGTCTTTATCCCTAATTGTTCAACAATTGGAAGCCCAATTAAACATCGGGTACATTCTGTATCAATTACTATGTTCTCCATATGTGAGCCCAGATCCTGCTGAGGAAGTAAGCCAGTTTTGCAGGTTTTCCATCAAACATCACATTAATTGTGGTGGTATTGGCCTTGCTGGGGGTAAAAGCTGTCCAGCTGGCAGAATGGCCATAGTGGCTGGCAATGGGATAAGGATCTGCTACTCCCCTGCTTCTGGCAGCAGAGCAGGGACCTGCAGCTACACTAAAAGAAGTGCTGCTCCCATTTGCTGGATCAGACCCTGTTGTTGCACAGGGACCGTTGGGACAATTTGGGCTCATAGTGGTCCTGGAAATGGTGGTGCAAAAGATGCTGGCGTCCATTGACACTGAATCCACCCATGACCGAGATAGAAACCCCAACCAGGGGGATGCATTCAGCAGGGGGTAGTATGAAAGCAGGTTGGTGAGGTGGGGCAACTGGATGTTGCGGCATTCCAAATGCTGGTTGCATTTGCTGGCTCCCACTTGCAGCTTGCCCTTGTTGCCCCGAACAGATTCCTCTGTCATGTCTGGCTGAGTAAAAAAAATGCCAGGTAACATTAGCTCCACTGCCAGGTCCTGAATCAGAAAAAGTGAATGTGGATTGCATTAAGCTTCATCTCAACTGAGGAGGTTGGGAATGTGGGACTTCCCACTTTGAGCCTCTCAAACCATTCCGGTAGTCTGGTCAATGATTGGCTTCGAGAAAGAGGAAGCAGGTTCCAGTCTTGGGAGCTGTCAGACTCCAAGGTTCTTACATCTCTCCATTCTGGATCATGGGTTCAGTGGTGGGTTTAAAAAATTTTTACTACCGGTTCTGTGGGTCTGGTTTGCTTGGTGGGCGTGGCTTGGTGGTCATGTGACTGGGCGGATGTAGCTTGGTGGACATGTGACTGGATGGATGTGGCTTGGTCATGACTGGGTCGGTGTGGCTTGGTCATGTGACTGGGTAGGTGTGGCCAACTCAGTGTCACATCAAGGGATGCCTCACCTGACCCCTCCCCTCCCAGCCATTCCTTGTCATACCCAGCCTCAACATATCTATAATTCTATAAAAATGTTCACCTTTTTTTGACTTTATTATCTACATAATGTAGATGTACTTTCATGGACCATTGAAAGGAGGAAATGATTCACATGCTTTACCCAATTGTGACAGGCAACAAGCTTTTAAGGGGCTGCCAGAAAGAGGAGGGGAAGTGTATTTCCAAAACATCAGAAGGGAAACAAGAAGCAATCGATGGAAACTGAACAAAGAGAGAAGCAACCCAAAACTAAGGAGAAATCTCCTGACAGTAGAACTGCTTGTCTCCAGAAGTTCTGGTTCTCAATCACTTGAAGTTTTTAAGACTGGACAGCCATTTCTCCGAAATGGTAATTCCCCCCAAGGTCCCTTCTAAGTGTTATTCTGAACCTTTCCCAGAACCTCTACTCAGATTTTGGCATCCTCAATTTTCATGCCTGAGCAGGGGGTTGGATTAGAAGACTTCCAAAGTCCCTTTCAACTCTGTTAAACATGCATATTTATGCTCTGGACTATAGACATTGAATGCATGTAAACCCTGAAAAATATGTGGTAGCCCTGGGCGAAAGAAAGGCAGTAAAATCACTTGAGGTATAGAGACAGTGTAAAATATTAATATATGAAAAATAATGGAACAATTAAAATAATAGCACAGAGTTCTCTCTCTCCCATCCTTCCTATTTCTTTTTCTTTTTTTCTCTTTCTTTCCTTCTTTCTTTCCTTCTTTCTGTCTGTCTTTCTTTGTCTGTCTTTCTCTCTCACACACACACCACACACACACACACACTCCCTTCTTATTTTTCTTTCTTTCTTACTCTTTTTCTTTATTTCTCTCCCTTCCTCTTCTTCCTTTTTCTTGTCTCTCTCTCTCACACAAACCACACACACACACACACACACCCTTCCTATTTCTTTTCCTCTCTTCCTTTTTCTTTCTTCCTCTTTCTGTCTCTTTCTTTCTCTCCCTTCCTCTTTCTTTTTTCTTTATTCTTTCTTTCTTTCTTCCCCCCCCCAACACCACACTCTCTGTCACACACACACCTGGTCTGGGACGAACTGATCCGGCGAGCTCCAGAGCAGCGGGCAGTGGGGGAATGAAGAAAGCGAGCAGGACATCTCTCCGGTCTCCAGGTTGGAGCACTCGGCTGCTGCTCACTTCTTCTGGGGGATGAAAGGAAGTGAGCAGCAGTGGCAGTGGCAGCACTGCTGCGTGAGGCAGCCCCAGGAGTCCCCACCTTCCTGGTTGGAGCACCTCTGTCATTGCTCACTTCTTCCAGGGGATGAAAGGAAGCAAGTGGCGGCATCCCCAGGACATCCACCTGCCCTCCCAGAGAACTGCACTATGGCTACCACGTGGTAGGGAGAGTTGGGAGAGTGCCACGTGGCAGCTTAGCCAGCCAGCTGAGCCCGGGGATGGTAGGGGGGGCATCTAACTAGGTTGCAGCCAGCACCACTGCCTGGATGGAGCCATACCTATGGGGAAGCCAGCCAGCCGAGCCCAGGGACGGTGGGCAGAGAACCGACAAGATCCAGGAACGGTGGGCAGAGGCCTGGCAAGATCCGGGAATGGTAGGGGGAACTAGCGCGACTCACAGGCTTAGCTGTGAGCAGGCAGATCAAGGCTGCTCAATTGGGGCTCAGGCACCATGTGGGAAGGCAGGTTAAAGGCAAGCCATGAGGACCCAGTGAGGTGTTCTCATGGCTTGCCTTTAACCTGCCTTCACATAGGAGGTGAAGAAGTGACTGGGCGGGGTGGCACAAGTGAGCGAGTGCTGGCCAGGTGACCAGGTCAGGGGTGGAGGCAGCAAGAAGTCACTACTAATTTGGTGACCCACGCCAAATCGCTACCAGTTCGCCTGAACCAGTGCGAACTGGCTGAATACCACCATTGCATGGGTTGACTTCACTGGGCTAGAATGTGAATGATTTTCTGGTGGGCTTTGTTCCGGTCCCATCTCAGGAGTTGGATCAGACTGGCAACTTTTCCAGGAATCCATCTCCTTGGGGCAAGTGCTTAGCCTCCATTCATTTTCTGCAGCTTCAATGACTCACACCACTTCCTCAGAAGGGGAATACCAGGACTCAATGAATTCCCTAGGATCTGTCCCCACAGCTCCTTCTACTATTTCTTCTTTCTCCTCCATCTTCACTAGGTCTTCATATCACCCAATAATCAGGTTGGCACTGGGACTCAGGACCCCGTACAGCCCCCTCCTAGGGTTCTGCTTTCAAGTCAGAGATTTGGGTTAATGTCAGCATTCCAGAAAAACCCAGCTCCAACAAAAAATTTCGAGGCAGACATTTTCTCAAAAGTTCCTTTTATTAGAGTAGGTATACTGGCACATCTGGGAAAACCCGACACTGAGAGTTCCATGTTTTCCCTCAGTATTTCAAAAAGACCAACCAAACCTCCGCACCCATCAGTCCATCATATGGTCCAAACACATTCTGTCCCAACTTGAGACATCCCTTCAATTATGCCTCTTCCAGGTGCAGGAACAACATGACCTTGACCGACAAGAAGAATGCTATTATGTCTAACTACATACACTCGACTAAATACTCCCTCCCAAATTCCCAAGCTCAAGAATGTGGCAACATAGAAGCTTCTGGTTCTAATATGGCTTCTAAAGCTGACAAGTACACAGGAACCCCTTATATGCTAATGCAGCACCTCATTGATAACTTGCATGAAGACTGCAGAGGCTCCTTGGAGCCCAAATGGCATTACTTTGAATTGGAAGCTCCCTAGTGGGCAGTTAAATGCAGTTTTCCATTCCTCCCCCTCTTTCATCCTCACTCTGTAGTATGCCTCACTCACATCTAACTTATTCACCCCTGGTATAACTCCCTGACATTAACTGGGACACAAACTGTGCACCAAGTAGAAGATCAAACAGGTTCTCGACAAACCTAACAGTCAACTTTGTCTCCTAAAAATTAGAAAAGGAATGAGATCAGCCATCATGCAATATTGGTATTCAACATTATGCAAGCATAAGCAAAGTCAAAATCATATAACAAAGTCAAACTAGAGTGTTGGACTGTAACAGAGTTCATTTCAATAAACTTTGAGAAAACTTTGAAAGGATTCCATGGATGAGAATCGTCAAGGGAAAAAGAACCAAAGAAGCTTGGGAAACTTTGAAAATTGAGGTTATGAAAGGCCAATCTAGCACAATACCAATGAAGGAAAAAAAACAGATTTCAAAAGTAACCAGCATAATTGCTTAAAGAACCCTCTGATAAATTGAGACAAAAAGGACAATGTCAGAGTATATTCATGAACTGGAATAGAGCTTGGTAACAAGGTCAGCCAATGAATAGGCATAGCAACTAAGTCAGCCAATGAGGACTGTTTTGGAAACTGAAACTAGAAGTAGCCTAGGTGTGGCAGCTATGTGAAACTCTGCAGCTATGTTGAACTCTGAAGCTGTCTATTGAAAATGAAACTGCTTCTTTCCTCTACTGTGTGTAATGCTTGCCTGCTGAAGTAAAGTGAAACTGATGTCTGTTTCATATCTCCTGAGTTGCTGCTGAAGCTCTGCACCTGTAACATCTCTACTTCTGTCTGAGTTTGCTCCATGTTGGAGAAATCTACAACTGGTTTGTAAAATCTACTTATTATATTTATAAAGATGTTAAATGAAGCATCAGCCATCTGTGTTTATTTTTCAGGCCCTGGATTAACACTGCAAAACTCTGAATAGACAAGTATAAACAAATGCAAAGAGGGGCACATAACTAAGGCAGAATCTATAAATAGCCCGAGCCTGCAAAGATGAAGTGAGGAAAGCTAAGGCTCAAATAAACTCAGGATTGCAACAAAAGTCAAAAGTAACAAAAAAAGCTGCTTTCAACATGTAAAAAAACAAGAAGAAAGTCAAGGAAATGACAAGCTGGCACAAATAGCCAACACTCCAGAAGATAGGCTGAAGATACAGAAGGATCTTAGTGGAGAAGGACAGACTTGAACATTGGGCTCTATCTAATAAAATGAAAGTAAATGGTGAAAAAAGTAAGGTCTTTACGGTTCTCTGAACTACTCAAAATTTCTGCTACCGGTTCTCCAGAACTGGTCAGAACCTGCTGAATACCACCTCTGGTCCCACTCGGTCTCCATTTATAAGCAAGGACTGGATGTCTGATCTATTTCTTCTATAGTCCACTATAAGCTCCCTGGTTTTATTGGTGTTAAGGACCAAGTTATTGTCTCCACACCATGAAAGCAACTGGTCCACTTCACCTCAATAGGCAATTCAATTTCCCTTCCCTCCCCCCAGAGATGAGTTCCACCACTGTTGCATCATCTGCAAATTTAATAATAGTATTACTGGCGTAAGTGGGAATGCAGTCATGCACATAAAGAATATAGAGTAAGGGACTGAACACTCAACCCTGTGGTGTACCAATGTTAAGAACAAGGTCTGAAGAGAGATGTTTCCCTAATCTTCACCTAATTTGTGGCCAGACAGGAAATCCATAATCCAAAGGCAGATTGAATAAGAAAGCCCAAGATCCATAAGTTTAGACACTATTCTATATGGAAGAATTGTGTTCAATACAGAGCTAAAATCTACAAAAAGCATCCTCACATAGCCCGTCCACACACATACACACCCCATTGTTCCAAATCAGTCAGAGCAGTGTGAAGAGTGATGGCTATAGCATCCTCTGTAGATCTATTTGTTCTGTATGCAAACTGGTGTTCATCAAATGTATGCAGAAGACCAGAAATGATGTGCTAGCAGACCAATTTCTCAAAGCACTTCATGATGATAGGAGTGGGTGCCACTGGTCTGTAATCATTGAGGTTATTGATAGGGAACTTCTTTGGCAGCAGAACAGTGGTGGAAGCCTTCAAACAAGATGGAATAGTGGACTGAGATAAAGTCGGCATGTTAGGTCACAGAATTCCTCAGGGTACTCCACTACCACTCTATGGTCTTGATGATGATGCAAGCAGGAGTCCAAGCGAGCGAGGCCACCCTGCTGGTGATCATATGGCTGAACGTGCATCTGGGGAAGCCTAACCTGACAGAGATGAAGGAGGAAGCAGCAATCGGTGGAAACCTTTCCTCACAGCAGACAAATTCTGGTGGAGGAGGGTCCCCAGAGCAGTGCAATTCAAACTTCCCCTGGAGGCACCCATGTACACTCCAGCCTTGCAGTGGAAGGAAAAAAGAGCAGTACACTGTGATGAGCCAAGGGAGTAGAAATATTTGACTGTGCTTTGGAACTCTTTGGTAGAACAGATGAGAGCATGGTTTGACCACATGAGCGCATCCAGGGTGTGGAACAGCGGGGACAAGCTCAAGGAGAAACCTCCAATCCTCACCAGTGGTAGCAACAAGGATAAATCCCAGCCCCGGCCAGGGGCCCCAGCAGCCACAAGGAGTGGTCAGCCCAGCCCCTCCCCTATGGCCCTTTAATGTGCCAGACATAATGGTAAGTCTCCTGAGAACCAAGGCCAAATCAGTGTGCCCAGCAAGAGCAGGAGGGAGTGCTGAGAAATTCATCACCTGCTTGGTTGGCTAACGTGACCTGTGGCATGATAGGGGTGGACAATATCTATTCTTTAATTATACCAAAAACACAGGAATTATTCAGTGGTCGCTTTATCTTTGACTGTGCCAATATGATGTACCCAATAAACCAGATTTTTGAGGAAGCCAAGGCCTCAGAATCATGAATTGGTTGGGAGCATTAGTTGGAACCATGACAAGGACCTACCCCAGCTGGTCCCCCAGGAAAGCAAAACTCTTGACTCCTTTGGATTGAATCATTTGGATTGAATCAAAGAAACTTTTACTGAGAGAAATGGTTGCAGTAAAGTCAGGTAGAATCTGAAGGTCCCACACAAGCACAAAACAATTCTTCCGTTTCCCCAACCTCAACCTCAAGTCCAGTGGCAGCAAATGTATGCCACAAGGTTGTTTTGAGAATGCTAAGGTGCTAGGCAGATAACATTCATTCTTGGGGCACAGCGGCCTTGAAATCAGGTTGGAACAGGCTGGGAGGGAGTCCTCTCCATCTCCAAAGACTGTCCTCTCCCTGATTCCCAGGCAGCTACAGCAAAAAGATGCAAAAAATGCCAGCCTAATCCTAACCCCATCCAATAGAATGACAGGACACAATGGTGGACCTGACATTTTTATTTTTCTATAATGATTTGTTATTTTTAGAATGTTATAACGATCATCCTACTCTGAATGAAAGAGTAGATAACATTTGTAAAGCAAGGAACTGAAATGCTAGACATTTTAGATTGCCCATAATCTTTAAAGGCTAACGCCCTCGTAAAATATGTAGGACCTGCAAATGTTGATTTAGTGATGAATGAAATGAAGCACTTGCTTGAAGCAAATTTTAATTTCCAATATCTTTGTAGCCTAATTCTTGACATTTTTCTATTTTAGCATGACAGGAAGCCTTACTGTCACAAACCTTGTTATGCAACGCTGTTTGGACCAAAAGGTATGTGTCCCTTCCTGGTAAGTTGGCAATTTAGTTCAAGATTGGTAAATTGCAGTCACTCTTTTTTACTCCCTCTCAAGTTCTTGTTCTGAACTAAGTTCTTCAAACCAGCCAAAGGAGTCTAGTTTTGTGTGGCTGGAAAATTGTAGTCCTCTCTGTTGTTACAAAATTTGCCTGTTTATGATATGCCATATATCTGATTTAGTGTTTAATGAACAAAACAGTGCAGACAAATCGTACAAGAAAAGTATTGTGAGAAGACATAATATAGAATAAAGGCATAAGGAAAGAAAGGAAGCGGGAGTATTCAGCTTTTTTCTTCCTTCTGCCACTTTTTCTGATAGAACTCTCCCAGTCTTCTCCGTCCCATAATGTTCTGAATGTATGTGTTTTCTCACAAATGTGCATGAAGTATTTTTGCCATTGTTTATCTTCTGGTTACTTCCAATGTATGAATTAAATGAAAAGTTCAAGGACTTTGTTTCTTACAGTGACAAAATGATATTCCAAGTAATTATATTATGAAAATGTTATTAAAAGACAGGCACTTCGCTTTATGGTGATAACCCTTAAATATTAATGGAGAAAAATAGTATCCACATTTCTTAAAAACAGATTGCTTGCTTTTATACAGTAAGAGAATAGAGAGGTTGTTGAAATCTTCTTCTAAGAATAAACTATAATTGCTGAAAAGAACATTTTTGTTTCTCAACCCATCTCTACTGTCACATCAATTGTGATTATAGACAGAAAATTTTGTTGGTGATTGCAAAGATGTTGGTCACTACAATGCAAAAATGTTTTGAGATTCTAGAAAGAGTGCAGAGAAGAACAACAAAGATGATCAAGGACATTAAGGCATATGATGAATGGTTGCAGGAACTGGGTATGTTTAGTCTATCAAAGGGAAGATTAGGGTTGATATAATAGCAGTCCTCCAATATTTGAGGGGCTGTCACAGAGAAGAGGGGAACAACCTATTCTCCAAAGCATCTGAAGGCAGGACAAAAAGTTACAGATGAAAAGTGACTTCTGGTTTGAGCTTCTTTGGAGATGGACTGAAATTCGTGATCATGCATGGTTTTGATCTGTGCTCACTGCCAGAGCACCCCGAGTCAGCTGGATTCGGGACTAAGCTACCTCGTAGAGGTGGTGAAGAGAGGGGAGACCACCAATAGGGTCAAGGAGAACTGCATCTCTCCTCCCCAGCTGGCCATTATTCCCTTTCCTGAAGGCAGTTGCAGCAGTGGTCAGAAGTGGCCACCTCAAAGAAGAACTCGACCGAAAAGAATGTGCAGGAGGAAGATAAGAAGAGAAAGTTTTGGTTGACCAGGTTGAACTGAAAAAGCAACAATATAAGGTACCCTGGAATTTGAATTATAAAGAATGGCATTGTTCCCAAAGAAGATTTTGAAATGGTGAAGGAGAGAGGGAAGGGAAAGGATTTGGCTTTTTTTTTTCCTCTCCTTCCTCATATTGACAGTTAAGAGATTTAAGTAAGAAACTGACAAAAATCCACTTGGATGTCAACAGGCATTCAAGCTGAAAATAAAATGTCAAAGAGATAACAAAGACTTTTGGATATTTAAAAACCTTTAAAAGAAGGAAAGGAGAAAAAAATAAAATAAAAGGGTGGGATCTGGAAAAATGGAGGAGACTGCCTGGAAGTAAAAGGAATTTACAGCAAGACTTCAAGAAGATTCCTAAAAGATACATTCTAACTGAAACTTTGTAACAAGATAATAGAAGTCCAGGAAGAGAAAGTGGAAAAAAGAAGCAAGAAGAAACAGTTTTGGATTATTCGGATTACTTGGTGATATTTGGATTTTTGGTTATTGGATTTAAATGACTAAAATCAATTGGGTGGTTGTTTAAAAGTGTTTAAAATGGCATCAATCTTGGAAGAACTGAAAATGGAACTTAAAAAACAGAAAGAATGGAAATATGGGGAAAATATGGAAATATTATAAGTGTTCCTAAAGAAGTATAATATTCAATTGAAAAGAAATGTTAAAGATGTTGAAGATTGTAACTAACATTAATGATAGAGCTGAATTCGAATAGAATAAGTGTTTTATTTACTACTGTTATATTTTCTTTGAGAACATAGTGTCTATTTTAAGAATGTACCAAGCAGAATTCGATTGGAAGTTATGTGTTATATCAAATGTTATAATTGTAAAGTAAAAAATTGAAGTTTAAATAAGAGTTGAATGGACAAAATTAAAAGATACAAAGGTGTTATACTCCAATTAGTAACTACAGGGGAAAACTTGTTTAATGAGAAAAGAAAATATGAAACAAAAGTATAAGTATAATGATTAGAAAGATATTGAAACTTAGAAAAAGATACATAATTGAAATTAGATAGGTATGAGATAATTAAAAACAAACTAAGGGAGGGGAAAAATTATGGAGAAAATGTTAAAATAGTAATAAGAAATGGAATAGAACACAAAGACGAATATGAAATTGAGTTTGTGTCTGTATGGAGAAGTGATAACCCGGGATCATGCTATTCTCAACAAAAGATGTTTTATTTGTATTATATTTTGTGAAAACCCAAATAAAATTTATTTTTTAAAAAAGTTTCAGATGGAAACTTATCAAAGAGAAACTGATGTTTTCCCTCCAGAAATTGTGACTGTTCCATTACTGGGGGGTTTCAAGAAAAAATTGGATAACCATGGGTCCAGAATGGTATAGGATCTCCTGCTTAAGAGGGTTGGACTAGAAAAACACCAAGATCCCTTTCAACTCTATTCTGTATTCTATTTTGTATTAGGAAGCAGAAAAAAAGTATTAACGCTGAAAAGTAAAAGGAATGTTTTGGGAGGGAAGGAGAGATTTATTTAACCTTTGAGATTAAAAAAATGATGTAATGAGCCATTGACAAAAAGAAGAGTGATCAACATTGCTCATGACTTCACTTGATTTTATCAAAATATGGAAGTATGGCTGATAACTTCTGGCACCAGAAGCTTTTAATATCAGATTTCTTTTCCTGTTAAATTTTCAGGTGTAAATATTGGAGGAGCAGGATCCTATATTTATGATAAGCCTCTTTCTGAAGGACAGCTTGTACCAGGCCCGATTGAGCATGCATCCAAAATGGAAGAAAGGAAACTGAATATTGCACCAAAAGGACCTAGCAAAGGTAAACAGTAAAATAGAAGCCTGAAAATGCTTTAGGCTCAGACCTATTACAGTGTTGCAATTCAACTCATGCTCTCTTTCTGTGTGTTACAGTGTTGTGTGTATACTCAAAAGAGGCAATACTTGTAATGCAACATTGGGATGCTGCTTTTATCATTCTGAATCTGCTAGCAAGATCTTGTAGAATCAAGAGAACAACCAAGGGACATAGTGTTTTCAATGTGATGTCATCATAGTGACATCAATGTTTTTCTTCTTTAGTTATTGGAAAACTTTATAGAAGATAAAACAATTTTTGATATGAACATTGTAAGAGTAACTTTGAAACAGATTTCTATACAAATCATGAACATGTGATTGCTAAAATGTATAAGCTTCTACTAAAATTTGAAACAGAAGAACAAATTAATGTATATATGATAAAATAAGCTAAAACTTCAGGTTATAATATACAGTTAAAATATGCAGTTGAAAGGACTGTAATAGTATGTTATTATCTTAAAGATATTTTTTGCAAAATAATGTACCATTGGTACATATAAAGGTGTTTCAAATTTATGTTGGAAATATGAATTACAAAAAGAGCCATTTTATCATGTTTGGTAGATGTGCAAAAAAAATCTAGAAAATGTTGGATTCAAAAACAGTGCAGATAGGGCAACTAGCAACATAGCTTTCAATATCTTTTTTGAGAGATGGCCACCAGAATTGTCTTTTGATGAGGTGTAGTATTTTTACAAATCCAAAGTGTCCAGCTATTTTTGAGTCGTGGCATCATTTCATGAGGTCCATTCTCTGGCTGGCAGGACGTAAAGTTTGTTTTCTACCCAGGCTAGACTGTCTTTGAGTAAGCAAATGTTTTTGTTAACCTGGAGCCAGTCATCCTAAAGTAGTGCTTCCTTAAATTTGGAAGTTGTTGCATTGTCAGTCACTGGTTCTTTCTCCCCTTGTGCTTGCGTGATTACTTTGGCTGCAAGTTGGGTTGGTTGGTTGGATCATGGGTTTTACAATTCAATCTTTTTGCTGTTGTATTCGGGTTTCCTAGATAGGGCACCTGCCAAGAAATTTTTTCCTCCTGGGAGTGAAATTAGAGAGTGAAATTAAACTGTTTAAAATATTGAGCCCACCTTACTTGTTTTGATGAGAGTTTCCGTGGATTTTTCAGGTCTTCTAGATTTTTATGATCAGTCCAGACTTTGAAGGGAATTTTGTTCCCTTCTAGGAAGTGTCTCCATCTGAGGAGTGCCCATTGCACAGCATATGCCTCTTTCTCCCATAAGGCCCATCTTCCTATCAGTTTTTTGGAAGTATAAGCACATGGTTGCAATTGTCCACATTCATTCTGTTGGAGTAGAACTTTTTCAACTGATACATCGCTAGCATCTGCTTGGATGACAAATGGTTGTTCAGGATCTGGGTGTTTTAGGATTGGTTCTGCTGAGAATAGTTGTTTAAGTTTTTCAAATGCCGATTGGCATTCCATCATCCAGGTAAGGGGTTGCCTTGGCTTCAGCTTTTCTCCCCCTTTCATTTTTAACAAGCTCATGATGGGGAAGGCAATATTCACAAAAGCTTGGAATGAACTGATGGTAAAAGTTTGCAAAACCCAGGAAGTTTTGCAGTTGTTTGCGAATATGGGGCGGCTCCGAATTGATGACAGCTTTTATTTTTTGTGGGTCCAGCTCTATTCCCTCATGGGATATTCTATATCCCAGGTAGTCAATTTTTTCTTGGTGGAACTCACATTTAGAGAGTTTTGCATATAGTTTGGCATTTTGCATTTTTGTGAGAACTGCTTGGAGTAACTTTATGTGCTCTTCTTTGTTTTGGTGTAGATTAAAATGTCGAGATAAACTAGAACCCCTTTGTACAAAAATCATGGAGAACCTCATTAATTAGTTGCATAAATATGGCAGGTGCTCCTTATAGTCCAAAAGGGAGCACTTTAAATTGATAGCATCCCGGTGGGGTGTTAAACCCAGTCTTCCACTCATCCCCCTTCCTTATTCTGATGCAGTAGTATGCCTCTCGTAGATCTAACTTTGAAAAAAAAAAATCCTTTGGAGAGGTCAGCTAGCATGTCCTTCATGAGGGGGAGTGGGTACATATTCTGCATGGAAATTGAATTAAGGGTCCGAAAATCCACATGTAAGCATAAGGAGCCATTTTTCTTTTTGCGGAATAATACTGGGACTGCTATTTTTGGTTGGGTAAGTTTGATGAAACCCGTTTTGCTCTGAGTTCATTTAGTTCTCTGGGGGACATGCAATACATTTTTGGTTTTGGAAGTTTCGCTCCTGGAAGGATTTCAATGTGGCGCGATGAGGTGGGAGTTCATCAGAAGCCTCCCCGCTAAACACTTGGGCTAAATCTTGGTACTCTTTGGGGTTGTTAATGGGTTCAGTTGGCTGGCGGGCCATGGCTGATTCTCTGTTCTCTTTCCTTCCCCCCCCCCCCGAATGTTTGCAAATGCTACATGTTTCTGGAACTCTATGGTTCCTCTCTTCCAGTTTATTTTTGTGGTTCAGTTGGGTCGCTTACCAGTGGATCATCTTCTGGATAGTTTTCAGATTGGCTCAGGTCTCCTCGGGGCATTGGAGGTTCTTCCTCTGGGTTTGGGTGTGTGTGTGAAACCTCATGACTTCTCAGAGCGGTTTATTTTCCTCGGGGTTTGGATTTTCCAGGGTTCCCTCCCCGCTGGGTGGTCTGGCTTTCTGGCAGGGGTTTTTGAACAGCATTCTGCTGCGCGGTGTCCCTTCTTTCCACACTTAAACAGCCAGATGGTCTTGTAGTCATGGTGGTTTGGGGTTTGAAAAACTCCTGCTTACCCTGAGGTGGGAATTTTCTCCAAATCGTGCCACTGCAGTACTGGTTACGGGCCATGTCTATCTCCGCCTCCTCTGCAATCAGGTACCATTCATGCAGAAGATTTGGAGCTCCACAAGCCAGACAGGTAGTGTACAGGTCATCTTTGAGTCCATCTTTGAACCAACAAATTAGGATATTTTCTTGCCAGTCGACTCGGCCGGCCAGGTCATGAAATTCTTCAGTGTATTCAGTCACAGGGCAACAGTTTTGCTTTATGAACCTAATGCAGTCGTGGGCTTTTTGATCGGTGAGGGGATCTTCAAAGCGGTGGTGTCATGCACTGTCATGAAGCGATCAAGTTCCTCAGTTCTGGGGCGTTAACGTTGTGGAGGGTTACCATCCATCTGGTGGCTGCTCCTTCTAGGGCCAGAGTGACGACTCACACTGAGGCCCCCTGGGTCAGGAAGTTCCACCCATATTCTTGCATATAGGTGAGGACTTGCACCAGAAAGAATCCCAGTTTCTGGGGGTCCCCAACAAATTTCACCTTAAGGGCGGGATCTTTCTTTGCAGTTGTCTCTGGGTTGGCCAGGGATAATCCCATGCTCTGGAGAGGCAAGGGGTTGGGTACCTGGCACTGCTTGCTGGTCCTCTGGCTTGTTCCATTGTTCAATCATTCTCAGCTGGATCAGGGGTGATGGCTTGGGTTCTCTCAATTTCTGGTTCGATCTCCTTCATTGGTGACCTGATTCATCCTGCACATTGAGGTCCTCCAGGGCTTCCCTCACGAGACGATTTATGTACGTTTCAGTCGGTCATCTGCCAGTGGTTCCTGACCCATTCTTCTTCCTCCAGCTCCATTTTCCACCCAGGTTTACAGTTACCACGGGTGAGGGTCCTTGGTCCTTCCATCCCAGCTGTGTCTCTTTCCTACGCCTATAGATCATGGGAGCTTTGTGGAATTTTCATAGGTAACTTCGATGTCTTTGATGGGATACACAAAGCCAGTGTCTGGCAGGGTAGTTGTCAAAGTTTCTCCCCAGCATTCAACTTCCCCTTGCTCCTTTTCCTGTTCAGACATTTTTGCAGGGTCCCCTCGCTACAGTGAAGTTCTTTTTTGGAAGGAGAAAAAAAAATCCTCTCCAGGTTGACCACTATTGCAGACCCTGCTTTCTCCCTTCAAAAGATAAGAATGAACTTCTGAAAACTGGGTTACTTCAAAAGGAATTCTTTATTGTGAAAAGGAAGTTATCCAGGTTCCAGTCAAAGCAGGATATAAAGCCCCTGTCCCACTGCACTGACGGATGCAAAGAGGATGTAAAATGTTGAAAAAGCTTGCCATCCATTGGAAAACGCTATGCATCCATTGTGTACTCATTGCATACGTGTTTCATACACTCTATCCATCAAGCATCCGTCCACTGCGATTTCATCCACGCAAGAAGTTTTGAGCTGCACAAAACGTTGTGAACGGATGAACTTTCCGCTGTGTACGATGTAAATCCGTGACATCCGAGCAACAAACGTTCTATGTCCGTTTATCATCCATTAAATGTCCTCTGTATCCTCTCTACATCCTCTGGGCATCCTCGCAACTCACATCCGCTGCAGTTGAAAACGGAAAGAGGGAGGAAACAAAAGGTACACGGAACGTCTACACAGCGTTAGTAGCACGGAAATAGAAAGGATGTGCAGTCAACGGTTTGCATCCGATATACATCCGCTAGGCTTCCTATGAACATCCATTTAATATCCCCGCTACATACGACCCACGTCCATTCTTTTCCTTTCTTTTCCGTTCTGTTTATGCAAATTTTCACCACTTTTTGGAGCAGATGACAACGGATGGAGCCACCCCCAAAATTTTGCTCATCCGCTGTGTCCATTAAGCATACGTTTTGTGTCCGTCGGCCAGTGGGACCTAGCCTTAATATGCCTCTAGGCATACAGCATGGATAAAGGGAGTTAGAACACCTCCCCTTATGTTTATGTGGATTTAGTCAATACAAAGAAGCAACATGTTAATTCCCCCCCCGCCCGCCTTTTCTGGGAACGTAGCTTGGAAAAGTTTCCCAGGAAGTTTCTTTTGGAGCTGGAATTTTTATGGCCCCTTCTCTTGCTATCTCTCCAAGAGGTGACAAGTTTCCAGGCATTTGGGCTCCTGTCATCAGTTGTATGTCATGTGCAAGTTATGTATTATGTATTATAAATTATGTATTCAGTACAAGACTTAAGATATTCAGGTTACATCAAAAAGGATTACTTGTACCAACTCCCCCCACTTTCTTCTTCCATTGAAGAATGGCAGATACACGGATCTGACACCTTCCTTGTGATAGTACAGTAAGAGAGGCAAAATGCTAATATTTCTCTGCACTTACTGCATCTGCAGAGTATCTCAGAGTGCCCCTGTTCAAGGTCACCCTGTCCCTCCTCTGAAAGTATCTCAGACATGCATATGAGTTTGTGGAACACCTGTCAGATAAAATCGCTTGGATCTACTCTCAGTTAGAGATGAAGCTAGAGCAAGTCTAGTAGAAATGCCTGGGGAATGGACTTACCCAGTTATCTGGGAGAAGTTTGAAGCTGTTGGTCTTGATAAAGTGGTCAGGATTCTCAGGACTTGGTTATTAGATCTGTGTCCCTCCTAGTTTGTGAAAATTTTTAGGATGGTGACACCTGGTGAGTTCTGGCAGTGATTAATGCATCACTACATTTAGGGGATCTTCCCAGCACCTTTTAAGGAGATGGTGACACTCACCAGGTATCACCATCTTTAAGAAACAATCTTTAGACCCACTTCTCTAACAATTTCAGTCCACTCTCTCATCTTTCAGGAAGGTGGTGGAAAAAGTTATTGTGTTGCAGCTCCAGAGACCTCTGGATGTTAGAACCCTTTCACTCAGGTTTTAGGTTCAGTTATGTACAGAAATGTCATTGGTTACACTTGTCACTGACCTCTGGAAAAAGTAGAATGGGGGCAGTGGATCCATCCTCACTCTCCTTGACTTTTCACCAGCTTCCAATACCATCACCCTTGGTATCCTTTTGGGCTGTCTGCAACATTTGGGACTGGGTGGCACTGGGACAATGTTGTGCTGGTTCAGTTCCTTTCTCCAAGGTCAGTTCCAATTAATGTTGCTAGAAAGCAAGAAGTCCAACACAGAACTGCTCCTCTGTGGGAAATGCAAGGCTTGGAACTTTCTCCACTTCTTTTTAACCTCTACATGAAACAACTAGGTAAGATATCTGACACCATGGGATTGAAGTTTCATCAATATGCCAATCATACCACACTGTATATCTCCAGCCCAGGAATCCAAAGTAATATCATGACTTCATTTCTGTGGTACCTGGTGGCTGTAGAGGCCTAGATGGGGGACAACAGGCTTCAGCTGAACCCTGATAAGATGAAGTACTGTGTTTGTACAGAGCATCAGGATTCAAAGTTTAATCATCGTTCTGTCTGGGGTTGCATTATCCCAGACAGATTTGGTACACGATTTGAGGGTCTCCTAAACTTGAAACTCCTGCTTGAGCAGCAGGGAGCAGTCAAGGCTAGAAGAGCCTTTGTACAACTTTGTATCATCTGCCAATTGCGCCTCTTCCTGGATTACAAGGCCCCAATTTCATGATGATCCTTGATCATCTCATCTGTAGATTACAGTCTACAGGGGATTGCCCTTGAAGAGGGTAGCTATACTTGGTTCAGAATGCAGTGGCATGTACAGGAAATCCTTAGGAAGGCATATATATATAACAACTTGCATTGTTATGCAAGTTGCACTGGAATTTTGCATGATGGAGCCTAGGAAAAGAGCTTTTTCTGCAGCGGCCCCTGCCTTTTGAAACATTCTGTCAGCCTTCTGAAGGTGCCTTAAGACCTGGCTCTGCCAGTTGGCATGGGACCCTGACAGATGCTTTAGGCTGGAGGTAGCTGGTGCAATGATAGAAGGCACCACACTGATCCACATGAGTTTTTGGTCTATTTAATTCTTGTAATTTTAATTGCTCCTATATTTATATTTGTTTTTATACCTCTATTTTTATTGCATTGTAAACCACCTATAGCTGCTTTTTGCTACTTTTTAGAATTACTATGATGAATACTGTAAAAGAAAAGAGGTACTTATGCCAGCCTTGCAAATAGAAGATAATAGGAGGTTGCTGATTCAAAACTGAGCAGAAACATATATACATCATTACTATTTTGAAATCATTCTACCTTGAGTGACTGGGAAAATGAAGTAATACATTGCAGGGAAAAGACATTCAAGAAAAGATTTTTTTTCAAAAAAATCTGCATTTTGAACAAACAGCCTTATTTTTATTAGTGTTATAATTATATTATTATAGCATTCATGAGAAATACAGCTCTAAAACCTTTAGAAATTAACAGGACAATAAGTCATGTACATTCATTTTGACATTTTAACTGTTTATATAAAATTCAGTTTAACTCTTTATATATGTAGTATATATTCATACACTAGCTTGATACCCATCCTTCGTTACGAAACTATGTGGTTGGGCTTAGTTTTTTGGGAGGAAAATAAGGGGAAAAAAACTGCCTCTGCCTACCAGCATCCATAGGTATTCATCTGGCTAGCATCCTGTCAGTGTGTGAGAGAGTTGAGGGCTGTTTGGAAAGTGAAACAATGTTTGCTGTGGGAGCAAGAGGAGACAGCAAGGAGTCTGGGTGTGGCTTAGCTCAGCTAAAGCTGCTTGCTACTGTGAAACTAAAACTGAAACTCCTCTCTTCTGCTTGTGTTTTGCATTTGGAACAGATTTGTTTTCAGGTGGAGAGAGAGAGTAGAACTCCTTAGCATCACAGCATATTAATAATAATATACAAAATACTAATTCTCTGATGGTCATTTCGAAAAATCCTTTCTTAGTGAGCACCTAGAAGACAAAGGAACATACATGCCAAATTTCAGATTTGTGGGCTTTATGGTTCTGGAGATTTTGTGATGATGCCTGAGTGGTATTTTGTTTTTTTTATATATAGATATAAAATTGCACCAAAATAAGAGTGTATACACAAACAAAAACTGTATAAGACATCACCATAGGATGGAAAGTGAACTGCAGTTGCTTTTCTATCGAAAGCTGGGAAGGCACAGCAACAGCAAACTCTCCAGTGCGTTGACATGGTTAGCTTACTGTCCAGACTGAATACCTCACAAGTGTCTTAATAGAATATTTGTAGCTCAAGGTTGAACTATGGGTCCTTAGTGCTCTTTGAGCTTGGTTGTTTTCTTGCTGAGTGCTGATGATATTATCTAGTTTGGTAATGAAACATCTACAAGAAAACAACCAAGTTCAGAGAGCATCAAGGATCCCACAATGTATATGTCTGAACAGCATTTTATTAAGTCGGCTTTGAGTCAGGTCAGCTTGAGTACAGGGCAGGAACAGCTTAAATAATAAATCCAGATATGTCTTTAGTCAGATCTGAATATGTTTAAGAATATAACAAACAGTCTGGAATTGGGGACAGATCATTTTTTTTCAACTTTCTGTTAAAAACCAGTGTATACTAAGGAGTGTGGTTAATGTCCACTAAAATGTAAGGAACCAGAAGGATTGCTACAAGAATTTCAGTAGGTAGGGTTACAGCCTGCAAGTCAGGTACTTCTGGAATAGCAAACCAGAATAGGTTAAGAGTTAAAATATTGAATGGAATATGGAAAATAAATTGTTCATGTAGTTTCAATTGGATAAGTTATAAGGGTGAATAAATTAATTTTTCATGGTATCAAATTGATACATAACTGATTTTAAAGTACAATACAATATTCTTAAGCCTCACTGCCTAATTAAGATATTTTAAAATGTCTTTTATTATTTAGGATCTGAGTAGCATGGAACAGTGAACTGTGTTTAATGCATAGGTGATTGAAATCTTGCTTAGAATATTAATCAGTCTGGCCACTTGACTTAACTGTTCTGTGATATTCCAGTTTTGTTTCTTCTTAATATCAGGGTAATTCTGCTTTTTTACTTTTCCACAAAGACGCAGAGTGTATTCAGGGCATCAATATCAGGTTCAGAGTATATTTCCAAAGAGAACTAATGCAGGTCATCAGAATTTTGCTTGTTTGTGTATGTAATTAAATGCATTTTTACTTGTTTCAGCCTCCAGCATTACTACATTCACTGGAGAGCCTAATGTCTGTCCACGCTGCTCCAAGAAAGTCTATTTTGGTGAGTTTTGTGAAGATCTGTTTGCATTGGACCTGAACTATCTTTATCTCACAAGTACAATGGATCTCACAATTCTGTGAAAGAAATACACTTCATCTGGAAATGGTAGCTTTTTTAAAATGGAGTTAATCTAATTTTATTGTGAAAATACAAAGTATTGTTTTTTTATATACATCTGAGAAATTTAAGGATCATTACTATTCTCTGAGATGTATCATAGCAATACAACATTCCAGCCACATTCACATAGTTATTTGTCCTAATGCCATCCCACCCCAGCCTGTCTCAGATCTGGTATAAAATCATGCTGTTCTAAATCATGCTTGCCCCAAACACGCTCTTACTGGACATCAGAATGGGTGAAGCTGTCGTGCTATCCAAACACAAACAGTTCTAAAAGTTATGATTTGTGGTTTCCTTTGCTGAAACCCCAGCCCCAGCTGTTCATATGAATAGCTTTCTGTAATCAGCATGCAGATGGCTGTGGTTATTCCATACTGTCAAAATTGACTCACAAGTCTGCTTGCAACTTGAAAAGATGTGTGTGTTTAGGTATGATTGGATTGTGTGGGAAGCTGAAGGAAAATAAATTTAAGTGAGTAGTTTTCAGCCTGAGAAAATTGCAATCCCAAGGTCAGATGCTGAAGATCTTTGAAAGGTGCAGACCATTTTCCCAGAATAAAATGCTTAACCTGGATTGGTGGACAGTGGGCAGTGGAAGAAGTGGAACCCGGGGAAGGAAAGGGTTTTTTTACCATGCTACGTTTCATGCCAAAATCTTAGAACTGGCTTTGCTTTTTCTGTGCCTATATTGATCTGTCAGTAAAGTTTTACTCTTGGTAACAAAAAGATATCCCAGGAATTTCTTTTGCTGTACATGTCAGTGGGGCAGTTGACATTTAGGTCCCCACAACAGAGGCTTTAGCTACACATATAAAATTTATACAAAACAAACAACACATCTCAATAAGGACAGTGATTCATTCAGAGTTTGTTGGGGTTTTTTCTATGAAAGGTCTTGAGGAGTTTCTATGAAAGGTCTGAGGAGGCATCTAGCCCAGCATGTTTAGCACCCACCTATTCAGACTGTTCATGGGGGAAATGTTTCCAGGCAATGAGGTATTGGACCCTCCCTCTATGTTTCCTGGAATCCAGAATTTCTTTAATTTCAAAATGGTGCTCTCCTTTGATTAAAGTCTCAGGTGCTGGGAAGACAAAGTTTCAGGTTTCAATAAGCTGCAGTGAAATAGAGGGTGAATACATTTAAGATTCTTAGGCAACTCCAGTTGTATAATGACTAGGTTAATTACTTCAACAATTGGGAATGGGCCCATATATTTAGGAACCAGTTTCTTTGATTGTTGGGTAAACTGTAAGTACTTCATAAAGATATAAACTATATTACCTGAGAGGTAAACTATATCACTTACTTTAAAATCTTTTGGCTTCACATGTTTTTTGTCAGCTTGTTTCTTGTCTGCCTGACATGCCTCTTGCAGTGCCTCATGGACTACTGCCCAAGTGTTCTGCAGTTGTGCTATCTACTCTGCTAAGGAGGGTACATGTGGTTTCTCTTGAGGCAGCTCTGGCATTGCTACATAGTCTTGGACAGGGGCCATCTTAAAAGGGGTGAACCCTATGCTAGTGTGCACATAATTGTTATATGCTATCTCTACAAGGCAAAAGTTAGTTCTCTCACATGCCTCATTCGTTTGGGCGTGATGGGAGAAGCTTAAGCTCTAGGCAGTTCCCAACAGCTTCAAAAATTCCAGCCACAACTGCTATGTAAATTGCACTCCTCTATCTGAAATAATGTGTGCAGGCACACCGTGCAATCTATACACATGTTGTATGAAAAGTTCAGCTAGCATCTTTCTGGAAGGAATCTTGGGGCAGGGAACAAAGTGCACTTGTTTCGAAAAAAAGGTCAGTAATAACCCAAATAACAGTGTTCCCCCCACTTTCAGGCAATTCCACAATAAAGTTTGTAAATATTTCTCTCCACGGTGCCTGGGGGCTGGCCAGTCTGTAAAAGCCCTTCCCTGGTGGCCTCTTCATCACTGCACAAATTGGACAGCTGGCCATACAGCTTTCAATGTCTTTCTTCAAGGAAGGCCACAAAAACTGCCTCTTAACCAAATGCAGGATTTTTACAAATCCAAAATGTCCCGCTGACTTAGAATCATGAACACCTTTTGAAATGGTGCTCCTCAGGCTTGAAGGGACATACAATTGGGAAGCCATCCATCGTGCATGGTGCCGTCATTTTTATGAGTAGTATGCTGTTCATCAACCTTTAGTACTTCTTTAAGTTTCTCACACAGTTCATTTGGAAACTGAGGCTCCTTCTTCTCCTGAACTCTAGTGATTACTGGGTCTGCTAGCTGCTTCAAGGTGAAAACAGGTTGGACCACTTCCGCTTTAATACTGCTGTATTGGCGCAACCTAGACAAAGCATCCACCATAAATTTATATATAATGCAGGGTGAAATTGAACTGATTAAAATATTGAGTCCAATGGATTTGTTTAGGGAATAACTTGTATTGAGTTTTCAGGGCTTGTAGATTTTTATGGTCAGTCCATAAAAATCAAATGGGGTCTCTGTCCCTTCCAGAAAATGCTGCCAAGTAAGTAGAGCCCAATGTACTGCATATGCCTCCTTCCCCCATATCAGCCACTTCTGTTCAGTCTCAGTAAATTTATTAGAGGTGTATGTGCATGGCTGTAGCTACTCCTGGACATTCTTTTGCAATAACAACCCCCCATGGCTACATCACTTTGCTTTGGCCTGAATTACAAATGGAGTGGCTGGGTTGGGCTGCTTCAGTCATTTGAGGTTTTTGAACATTGCTTGGCACTCCATGGTCCACTTAAGTGGCTGGTTTGACTTCAACTTCCCCTCACCCTAAAGATTGGTGATTGGTAATGTGATCTTTGCAAATGAAGGGATGAACTGCCGATAGAAATGGACAAAACCCAGGAAACTGCAATTGCCTCCTAGTACAGGGAGGGGCCCACTCTGATACTGTCTTCACTTTTGCTGGGTCCATTTCCACTCTTTCATTTGATATGCGATAACCAAGTTAATCGATCTTATCTTGGTGAGATTCACACTTGGAAACTTTGTATGCAGTTCAGCAGCTTGGAGCTTTTTAAGGACCACCCGTACCAATTTCACATGTTCATAATTTCAGTATATATTAAAATGTCATCAAATACATCTTCTACAGATAATCATGTAGCACTTCATTGATCAGTTGCATGAACATTGCAGAGGCCCTTTGTAGACCGAAAGGGAGCACCCACAATTGGAAACATCCCAGAGCAGTTTTTCATTCATCGCCCTCCTTGATCTGAATCTGGTAGTAAGATTCCCACAAGTCTACCTTAGTGAAGATTTTTCCTTTGGCTAAATGTGCCAACATGCCCTTCATCAGGGGCAGTGGGTAGACATTTTCTATGCATACTGTGTTAAGCTCTCTATAAACAACACATAGACAAGGAGTTCCTATCTTCTCCCAGAACAATACCAAGGCTGCAAATATCGTGGCCTTGCTGGTTGAATAAACCCACGTTTTAAATCTTGTCTATGAAAATGCAAAGCTCTCCTAGCTCTTCAAGTAAATTTAGGCTTCGGGAGTTTAGCCCCAGGAAGGACGCTGTCAGCGTCCCAGAAAAACAAACTGAAACACCAAAACTCTGAGACAGGCATTTTCTCAAAGTTCCATTTTATTAGAGTTGTCATAGTGGCACATCTGGGAAAACTTGAATCTGATAGTTCTGGGTTTTCCCTCAATAATTGAAAATCGAATCCCATCCCCTGCACCCCTCAGTCCATCACATGGCCCAATCACCATCCGTCCCAACTTGAAACATTCCTCCCACCACTCCTCAACCAGATGACATGACCTTGACTGCAAAGAAGAATGCTATTATGTCTAACTACATCCACTTTATGAAATCCCCCCTCCCAGTTTCCCAGGCACAGGAATGTGGCAGTGTGGAAGCTTCTGATGCTAACATGGCTTCCAAGCAGGGGTGGGATTCAAATTTCTTAACAACCGGTTCTCTGGGCATCGCCTAATTTGTAGGTGGTCTTGGTGGTCTTGTGACTGGCTGGCTGTGGCTTGCTTGACTGGGCATGGCTTGGTGGTCATGTGACCGGTTGGGCATGGCCTGTATGTAAATATTATAAATATTTATGTAAATAATTGATTATTTTTATTATTAAAAAGAGCAGCTTTACCCAAAAGCAGGCAGGCAGATTTTGTTCACAGAATCAGATTCACGTAGAGATCTATCTTTCTGCCATCGACTACCTGAGTCTGTCACATAAAATTTGCTTGCAAGCAAATTCAGGTTCACTTCTGCTTTTAGATTAGCTAGAAAGCAAGAAATGCGATAATATCCTGCTTTCTAGCTAATCTAAATCTCCCAGCACACCAGAATAGCTGATGGTTGGGGGGGAAAAAAAGGAAAAATAGCAATTTAGCAGGCAAGTTTGATGGCGTGCATGCCAGGTAAGGAGTGAGTGGGTGGGGCAGGGCCAGCCAGTGGCACGATTTGCCGGTTCACTGGCAGGTAGAATCTCACCCCTGGTGAAAGTGCATTTTGCACATGAATGTGCTGCCCGGATAGCTGACAAGCGCTATGCGCGGGTACTCAGCGTTTCAAATGCCTCTTCTTTCCTGCTTTTTCAACCTCAGCTGTGCCACGCAAAGCAGCTGAGGTTGAAAAAGCAGGAAATAAAGGACAGCCAAGAGCCCAGGTGAGCTGGTGGGCCAAACAGAGCAGCAGACACCAAACTGGTTTGGTGTCTGCTGCTCTTCAGAGTTACTGGCCCTATAGAACTGGGCCGAACCGGTAGCATCCCACCCCTGCTTCCAAGGCTGACGGACAGGAGCACATTGGAGCCTTTCTCTCTAAGCACATCTCATAAATCCCAATACTCCTTCAGGATTCTCGACTCACTTACTGGGTGTTCCTGAGCTGTTGTCCCCAGCTCCCTGTTTCTCTTCCCCCCCCCCCCAAGAGTATCATTTCTTTATTTCTACTAGCCATGAAGAGCTCAGAACACTACCATTAATGATGGTCAAAACATCACCATTAACTTCATAAAACCTTACACTTTACAACTGCCAGGTAAAGGCTTGGAATGATTGGAATGAACTGCCCTGAGACTGAAAGAACAGATAGATAGATAGATAGATAGATAGATAGATAGATAGATAGATAGATAGATAGATAGACAGACAGACAGACAGACAGACAGACAGACAGACAGACAGACAGA